>UESW01002670.1:0-173803 GCA_900491605.1 Calamus simplicifolius | reverse complement strand
TATTATTATATTATAGATTGGCCTTCAGGAGGACCACTGCTGAGTAGGTCCCATGCAACTATTTTATAAGCGCCAATTGAGGCGGCGCAATTAGAAAGAGTAGAAGATGATGAGGCCAGTTAACAAGCCCATGAGCGGCAGTTTGTTCTGAAACTGATCGTGATCTTCGAAAGTGTGGGCCACCGACTCGATTGCAACGCCCCTACTTCCCTCCCGATAAACCAAGGAATTCCACTGTAAATTGAAATGCCCTCGCAACCGCCAGATCAAGCTCCAGCCGCCGCCCTCTCCTCCAGAAGAACGCCCATCCTTTATATATCAAAACTCTCATGAAGCTTAAGAGGAGGGCTCTCTCCATTCCAACCCCCACAGCCATCCCCCACCCCCCGCGATGGGCGTGCAGTTCTCCAAGCAAGTCGAGCGCCGGAAGACCATCGCCGCCGAGAAGAAGATCCTCGCAGACCTCCTGGAGTCCGCCGGCGACCAGTTTCCCGGCTCCGACTACCGCCCTCCCCACAAGGCCTGGATGTCGGCCCTCGGCCCCGACCGCCTCCGCGTCAACCAGATAGTCTGGCCGGGCACGCATGACTCTGCCACCGACAAGATCGGCATCCGCTTTGTCTCCCAGCCCTTCGCCCAGTGCTAGTCCTGCTCCATCTACGTCCAGCTCACCATCGGCGCCTGCGTCCTCGATGTCCGCATCCAGGAGGACCGCCGCGTCTGCCACGGCGTCCTCACCACCTACTCCATGGACGTCGTCGTCGACTAAATCAAACGCTTCTGTCAGAGACCAGGGATGAAATCATCATCCTCGAGGTCTGCCCGAGTTTGGCCACGACGACCCGCCTCGTCGACCGGCTCGGCGACTTCTTGATCCACCAGGACGACGCTGTCTTCACCAAAACCATCGCCGAATTGCTTCCGAAGAGAATTATTTGCTGATAGGTTGCAGATCTTCTCCACGGATTTATTGATAAAGATTTTGTGGATGCATGCGTGGGGGTGACCCATGCGAGAGTAGAATAAGATTGAATGGCCTTAACCGTCAAACAAGGCCTCTTTCTGGAATGGAGATCCCTCAATGACGATCCGTCAATGCCCCTGCATGCAACGAAATCCCTAGTGCTGGAAAAGAGTAAGTTACTCTTCAACTGGTTAGCCATGGAACATGTTGTTGCTGTGGCCATGGGCATCGATGACCTCAGTCCTCGGAAATCTCACCGGCCTACCACCATCCACGAGCCGAGAGATAGCAGAAGGAGAGGGAGACCTAGAGAAGACCTAAATTGGAGGTCCATGAGCAACGACCAAACACCTTCACGCGCCTTAGAAGATATTAGTGTGCGAAAGTATCAGCTTCTCTTTCTTGCTAAGGGATCAAGGGTTTGGGGTTGAGTCTGCGAAGGAATGGAGCAGCGATTAGCGAACACTTGGCGGATGACCGTCAATGAGAAGAAGTTCACAGAGGCCGCGCTCCTTTCGGACCTCAGAGTCGACGGCCGCCGGCCTTTTGATTACCTTGCTGCCGATCGCCACAGAGGCGACCACCACTATTCCGGAGAGCGAAATAGAAGGCTACGCAATAGTATCCAACTCTGCATGAAGGGAAGATCTCTCTCTCTCTAAAATGTTACTTGATTACAAAACTCCTGTTCTACAGACCATTAACTTGAGCATCGGAGGATCCCCGCCGAAACTACCGGTCCTGGATTTTTTGCAGGCTTTCAGAGGAAGAAGACGACCTCTTCGTGTTCCTGAAGGCCCATGGAGACCTCAGTTCACCCAACGCTCATCACAAGTGATTTGGCAGCATGCGTGGGGGTGACCCATTCGAGAGTAGAATAAGATTGAATGGCCTTAACCGTCAGACAAGGCCTCTTTCTGGAATGGAGATCCCTCAATGGCGATCCGTCAATGCCCCTGCATGCAACGAAATACCTAGTGCTGGAAAAGAGTAAGTTACTCTTCAACTGGTTAGCCATGGAACATGCTGTTGCTGTGGCCATGGGCATCGATGACCTCAGTCCTCGAAAATCTCACCGGCCTACCACCATCCACGAGCCGAGAGATAGCAGAATGCGAAGGAGAGGGAGACCTAGAGAAGACCTAAATTGGAGGTCCATGAGCAATGACCAACACCTTCACGTGCCTTAGAAGATATTAGTGTGCGAAAGTATCAGCTTCTCTTTCTTGCTAAGGGATCAAGGGTTTGGGGTTGAGTCTACGAAGGAATGGAGCAGCGATTAGCGAACACTTGGCGGATGACCGTCAATGAGAAGAAGTTCACAAGGCCGAGCTCCTTTCGGACCTCAGAGTCGATGGCCGCCGGCCTTTTGATTACCTTGCTGCCGATCGCCATAGAGGTGACCACCATTATTCATGAAGGGAAGATCTCTCTCTCTCTCTAAAATGTTACTTGATTGCAAAACTCCTGTTCTACAGACCACTGACTTGAGCATCGGAGGGTCCCCGCCGGAACTACCGGCCTGGGATTTTTTGCAGGCTTTCAGAGGAAGAAGGCGACCTCTTCGTGTTCCTGAAGGCCCATAGAGACCTCAGTTCACCCAACGCTCATCATAAGTGATTTGGCAGCAACAGATTGGCGCGCCAGGAAGGGAAGGTCAGCGATGCTGGTTTGCAGATCTCATCCCGTTTTTATGAAAATGGTGGATTGTAAAATGGTGATGACAAGAATCCGGAAAGCTTTCACCAGTTATGCTGGGGGCACCTTCAACAAGCTGAGCAAAAGCATCGGAGGCAACATCTCATGACCATGCAACAGCGAGCAAAAGCTTCCGCTCGCTTTGTGGTCACTACCCAGGCCAGCCATCCTTCATCCTGCTGGGAATCTCCCCAGCAAGAGGTCCGCCATCATCAAACCCACCAGTGACTTAAAGCCCAGAAAGCCATCACTCGCCGCCCATGCACGCCTTGTCTCCTACGGACGGCGACGCAGAGGAAGGCCCAAGTAAGGGCAGCGGTACCTCCACTCCAACCAATTTGCTTCCCTGGGGGGCAGACTACCAGCGAGCGGAAGTACTTAAGTCCACATAAGGAAAGCAGGGGTGCCGCAAGAGCTAAGTACACTGCACTTGACTATTTCTTTCAATGATACTTTAAAATGTCATACAAGGAAGACCGGCTCCGCGTCGGCAATAAAGATCGGCTCCGCGTTGGCACCAAAGATCGGCTCCGCATCGGCAATAAAGACCAGCCCCGCGTCAGCACCAAAGACCGGCTTCGCATCGGCAACTAAGACCGGCTCCGCGTCGGCACCAAAGACCGGCTCCGCGTCGGAACCAAAGACCGGCTCCGCGTCGGCACCAAAGACCGGCTTTGCGTCGGAACCAAAGACCGGCCCCGTGTCGGCACCAAAGATCGGCTCCGCGTCGGCAACTAAGACCGGCTCCGCGTCGGCAATTAAGACCGGCTCCACGTCGGCAATAAGACCGGCCTCGTGTCGGCAATAAAGACCGGCCCCGCATCGGCACCAAAGACCGGCTCCGCGTCGGCACCAAGACCGGCTTCACATCGGCAATTAAGACCGGCTCCGCATCGGTACCAAAGCCCGGCTCCGCGCCGGCACCAAGACCGGCTCCGCGTCGGCATCTAAGCTCGACTCCGCGTCGGCACTCTAAGCTCAAGTCTCCCCTCGGCACCTAAGTCCAACTCCGTGTCGGCACTCTAAGCCCGACTCCGCATCGGGACTCTAAGCCCGACTCCGCGTCGGGACTCTAAGCCCGACTCCGCGTCGGCACTCTAAGCTCGAGTCTCCCCTCGGCACCTAAGCCCGACTCCGCATCGGCACTCTAAGCCCGAGTCTCCCCTCGGCACTCAAGCCCGACTCCGCATCGGCACTCTAAGCCCGACTCCGCGTCGGCACTCTAAGCCCGAGTCTCCCCTCGGCACTCAAGCTCGACTCCGCGTCGGCACTCTAAGCCCGACTCTGTCGGCACTCTAAGTCCGACTCTGCGTCGACATTCTAAGCCCGAGTCTCCCCTGGGCACCTAAGCCCGACTCCGCATCGGCACTCTAAGCCCGAGTCTCCCCTCAGCACTCAAGCCCGACTCCGCGTCGGCACTCTAAGCCCGACTCCGCGTCGGCACTCTAAGCCCGAGTCTCCCTCGGCACCTAAGCCCGATTCCGCGTCGGCACTCTAAGCCCGAGTCTCCCCTCGGCACTCTAAGCCCGACTTCGCGTCGGCACTCTAAGCCCGAGTCTCCCCTCGGCACCTAAGCCCGAGTCTCCTCTCGGCACTCAAGCCCGACTCCGCATCGGCACTCTAAGCCCGACTCCGCGTCGGCACTCTAAGCCCAAGTCTCCCCTCAGCACCTAAGCCTGACTCCGCATCGGCACTCTAAGCCTGAGTCTCCCCTCGGCACTCAAGCCCGACTCCGCGTCGGCACTCTAAGCCCGACTCCGCATCGGCACTCTAAGCCCAAGTCCCCTCGCCACTCAAGCCCGACTCCACGTCAGCACTCTAAGCCCAACTCCGCGTCGGTACTCTAAGCCCGAGTCTCCCCTCGGCACTCAAGCCCGACTCCGCATCGGTACTCTAAGCCCGACTCCGCGTTGGCACTCTAAGCCCGAGTCTTCCCTCGGCACCTAAGCCCGACTCCGCGTCGGCACTCTAAGCCCGAGTCTCCCCTCGGCACTCAAGCCTGACTCCGCATCGGCACTCTAAGCCCGAGTCTCCCCTCGGCACCTAAGCCCGACTCCGCATCGAGTCATCGGCACTTAACCCGACTCAGCATCGGCATCGGAAGCCCGACTCCACGTCGGCACTTAGCCCGACTCAGCATCGGCAACGAAAACCCAACTCAGTGTCGGCACTGGAAGCCCGACTCAGCGTCGGCAATGGAAACCCGAATTCGCGTCGGTACTCTAAGCCCGACTCCGCGTCAGCACTCTAAGCCCGAGTCTCCCCTCGGCACTCAAGCCCGACTCTGCATCGGCACTCAAGCCCGAGTCTCCCCTCTGCACCTAAGCCCGACTCCGCGTCGGCACTCTAAGCCCGAGTCTCCCCTCGGCACTCGAGCCCAACTCCGCGTCGGCACTCTAAGCCCGACTCTGCGTCGGCACTCTAAGCCCGAGTCTCCCCTCGGCACTCAAGCCCAACTCCGCATCGGCACTCTAAGCCCGACTCCGCGTCGGCACTCTAAGCCCGAGTCTCCCCTCGGTGCCTAAGCCCGACTCCACATCGGCACTCTAAGCCCGAGTCTCCCCTCGGCACCTAAGCCCGACTCCGCGTCGGCACTCTAGGCCCGAGTCTCCCCTCGGCACTCAAGCCCGACTCTGCGTCGGCACTCTAAGTCCGAGTCTCCCCTCGGCACCTAAGCCCGACTCCGCGTTGGCACTTAGTCCGACTCAGCGTCGGCAATGAAAACCCGACTTAGTGTCGGTACTAAAAGACCGACTCTGCATCGGCACTTAATCCGACTCAGCATCGGCATCGGAAGCCCGACTCTGTGTCGGCGCTTAGCCGACTTAGCATCGGCAACGGAAACCCGACTCAGCGTCGGTACTGGATGCCCGACTCAGCGTCGGCATCGGAAGCTCGACTTCACGTCGGCATTTGGAGACCGACTCCGCGTCCGCACTTAGCCCGACTCAGCGTCGACACCGGAAGCCCGACTCAGCGTCGGCACTTGGAGACCGACTCCACATCGGCACTTAGCCCGACTCAGCATCGGCAACGAAAACCCGACTCAGTGTCGTACTAAAAGACCGACTCTGCGTCGGCACTTAACTCGACTCAGCATCGGCATCGGAAGCCCGACTCCGCGTCGGCGCTTAGCCCGACTCAGCGTTGGCAATGGAAACCCGACTCAGCGTCGGTACTGGACGCCCGACTCAGCGTTGGCATCGAAAGCCCGACTTCACGTTGGCATTTGGAGACCGACTCTGCGTCGGCACTTAGCTGACTCAGCGTCGGCACCGGAAGCCCGACTCAGCGTCGGCACTTGGAGACTGACTCCGCATCGGCACTTAGCCCGACTCAGCGTCGGCAACAAAAAACCTGACTCAGTGTCGGTACTAGAAGACCGACTCCGCGTCGGCACTTAACCCGACTCAGTGTCGGCATCGAAAGCCCGACTTTGCGTCGGCACCAAAGCCCGACTTCGTGTCGAGTCAAGAAGCCCCAAGACAACTCATAGCTGGGAGAAGCCAACTCCCCAGCTCACAGTTGACATGCACTCACCTCCGAATTTCATGACAAAAGAAGACCTAAAGTTAACTCACGGTCAGGAGAAACCGACTCTCCAACTTACAGTTGACGAGCATCCGCTCTCGGGCTCTGCATCAGAAAAGGACGAGCTCTGCATCAGAAGAGGACTACCGGCTGCCAGTCAAGGGAAGCATGAAGATGTCTACACAAGGCACCACAAAAAGAAGAAGAAGTTGGCCCTACCCTGACATCATTCCGTCCTGCTTGGCCATCTCGGCCTCGGCCACCTCGGCCTCGGTTCCAGTCGGCCTCTCTCGGCCACCTCGGCCTCGGCCCTATACGGTGTCGGCATTCTGCTGCCTCATACAGTCTCAGCCTTAGCAGCTCTATTGCTCTGTCCCGATGGCTCTATCAACCTTAGCAATTTTATTGCAGCCGAGCTCCATCAGTTTTATTTTTGCCTCACCGGTAATTTACTGAAATTTTACGAAGATATGGTTTATACGGTACCTTGTCTTGGATTCTCTCTCTCTCTCTCTCTTTATGCCTTTGTTTTTCGTTTTAGTTCATCAAGCATATAGCAAAGATAACGATTTCTAATGAAAGTTCATAAATCTGCTTTAATTTTCATTGTAAACTATATTCCACATACTTTATTGAAAGAGTCGATCGTGTCCCACGTAGGATTGTAATCTTTCTTCCACCTCCAAGCGGCCATGTCGCTAAGAAGAAGACCCAAAGGCTCACGGTACGGCGCAGGAAGAGGAGGAAAGCTTTGCACCAGAAACTATACCTCGTCCAATGATTAGTGTGTAATGCATATATGCATATACTTAAAATAAAAAAATATTTTTATTTTTAACGTATAAGCAGGGATGATAAATTTTTTTTGGTTTGTGTTAATACCGTTTTTAACGGATCAAAAAATTCTCAGACTAAACGGATTGACATGTAAAATTTCTGCTAAACAGGTAAACAGTTCAAAAATGGTATCCTCGGTCTCATCCCGTTTATTCATTTTCATTTCCGTTAGCTTTAATATAATATATTAAATTTTAAATATATTTATATTAATATAATAAAAAATTAAAATTTAAAATAAAAAAAATATATATGATAAAATATGTTTGAATTTATTTTCTTTAACTCTTCTTTTTCTCTTTCATGCAGTCGTCTTTTGCTCTTTTTTTTTTTACTTTCACGATCGGTGTCCATCTTACCCTAAAAAAAATTTTTTTTTTAATTTTTAATAAATTATAAATTTAATAAAATAATTTTATTTTTTGATGTAAATAAGCAAATGGATATCCACCATATACCATTTATTCGGCCAGATATTCTCGTTCTCATTTCATTAACTATAACGACTTAATGTGATAAAGAATAAGAACGTCTAACGAAAATGAAAATCGGTATAAATTGTTTCAGATCATTCTTAAACCGTTGCCATTTCTATGTATAAACGTATGCACCGTACAATAATCACCTCGTACCAGGAGTTTTCAAAGCTTTCATAGGTAAAACATCTGTGATTAGGTTCAACAAGGATTTCAAAGGTAATAATAAATGGTGCTTTGAATGGTTCACCATCTCACCTACCAAGCACGTTGATTAAGCCAATCAGTGAGCACGTAAGCACGCACTGTTACCCTCCCAGCAGTATTTTTAAACCCATGACTTTACTACCGTATACAATCATACCAGTCATTTGATAGACCAGGCCTATCACCAGTTAAAGAGGGCACAAGAAAAAGCTGTTACAGCCAAAGCTGGCACGTTAAACTTGGCATTGCATTTGCCGCTGATATTTTACTGTCGTTAACAAAATGTTTACATGGAAGATTTTAAAGTCAATCCTGCAAAATTCTCAGGCACTAAATTTTAAGTGATTCGGCCGCTCAAATGGAGAGACTTTAGAATTGACTGAAATGATCTATGGTTTCATGTAACAACCAAAATGAAAAACAGAAACCAATTACGGGACATTTTATTGGAATGTCTTTACAGTGTTCATGCTGAGAAACATCATCTGTGCAGCTTGCAACTAGTCAAAGATTGCTGATGACAGAAGCTAGGATATAATTTAAGAGCCAGGCGATCCTCCTCCTTAAAAAATTCACTCCAATCCCCGATGCTTACCTTTAGAATTATAGATGACAAACAATATTGATCGAGGCCGCATCATCAGCGAGAAAAATCTCGATCATAGAAATATAGAATGCAATGCATGACATCAATTCAATTCCTTAGGAATAAGTTGCAAGTGGTTGTAGGAGAAACAATAAGGAGCCTGATAAAGGTGAAAACATCTCCTCAATCTGTCACATATTGCAAAACTCAATTTTCTATCATTTCTATAAGAAAAGCCATTGATGTAGAGCTGCAGATATCAGAACAAACTCAATTTTGCAGCAGACACATACACTTGGTGAAATATACAGGTCCATGATACTCCATTTAACATAGATCAAAGATGACTGGATATTGGAAGGAATATGACAAAAGTTCTGAAAAAAAGTCATAGATTAACTTTTTGTGTGTGTGTGTGTGTGTGTGTCAAAGTATTATCAAAGAAAAAAACAGGAGGCTTCCATAGAATAACACACAAAATAATCCAGGCAGCAATGCATGCTCTCAAAAGTTTCATTCAATGTGAAGATTTTTTGGCTACAGTCATTTTCAGTGATTTGTTAATGACATTTTACAGCTGACTTGCTAATAAGTATGTAATAGCAAATACTAAGAGTGAGGGGTAAAAATCTTTCTAATGTTTTTTGAAAAAAAAAAATGCCACAGAGAAAGAAAGCAAATATTAAAACTTAATGACCTTTGGCTACTTAGTGCCCTTTTTCTAAGACATGACAAAATCACTTCCCAATCTTAATTATAACCGCCAAACGACCTTACCATCGAGCTAACTTGGCACTATACAAGAGCCAATAGCCTTATAGCTATAGATCGGCACCCAATCTCACCTGGGCTTTTCTGTTTTTGAATCTCAGGGGCCTGTTCCCCAATCTTTAGAGTTTAGGTAATAGCCAAGAAAAATGGTGCGGGTACCTGGGTATCTAACAAAGGTGTGAATTCAAAGAAAGTGCAAGTGCACCACAGATCATATGCAGGTTAGGCATCCATTCCCAGATCACCTTCATAAAATGAATCCCCACAAAAAGAATTTAAAATTGTAAACAAAAATAAAAAAGGGTAATAACAACTGATCAGAACCAAACAAACATACATGATATGAGAATATACAAAAAGATTTTTTATTTCTAGTTGATGTTTATTATATGGTATCATCAATTGATTAATATGATAATCCAAGGTTTGACATAAAAAACTTGGACAGGATTACAATGATAGATTGGCAGGACTAATGAGGATAAATCCTAAGTAATCTGATCTGAACAAGGATTTATAGAATAGGCTTAGGAACAATTTCACCAGATAAAGAAAAAGGCTTTTCAAACATAACTGGTATATAGATAAAAGTAAAATAACAGAACGGATATCAGAATAAATTTGAACCAAGCATGCAAAGAGGGTTCAATGATGAGAAAAGGAAAACTAAAGCTACATAGAAAGCAAAAGATCACACTGGATAAAAGACTAACATAAGTTGGGAGCGATAGTGTAGACATACCTAGGGGCAGAATGGAAAATAATAAACTAGAGGGGAAAAAATGAGTTGCCAAGAAAAAGAACATGTTGCTTACTCTCACCCTCCTGATTTGGAGGGGGGGAAGATGAAAAGGGCTAGAGGGAAAAAATTGAGTCGCCAAGCAAAAGAACGCGCTGCTTGTTCTCAACCTACTGATCTGATGTTAAGCATTGGTTTGTACATCACACATGGTGAACCTTGCCAACAGAGTCACAGATCCATGGTAATAATCAATAAAATAAGCATAAATCTCATTAATCTATCTAGTTTTTTTCGGTAAACAGAAATGATGGTTGAATATAAAAGCCCAAGGATCTCAATATATCCTTCATCCGCAACAAAAGAAGTGATGCTTAGTTCAATTTCTAGGGATCTCATCGATAAGAGTAAATAAAAATGTAGGAATGCATACATGCTTCTGATTTTGTGTTTCATAAATGCACGTACGTCTCATGGGAGCACAAGCAAACCAGACACTTTGGATGCACCATATGGTTATTCACATTATCATTATACGATATTGTTTTCCTTCTGACAAACTGATTACATTGTCAGTCAAATGCTTTAAGGAGGGGAGCAAGAAGAGGGGAGGGGTGCACAAGAGATAATAGACAGGATTAAGGAAATGAAAAGCAGCACCAAAAAGAAATTCCAGAATTCCATAAATACAATGTGGAAGAACAGGTGGTTAACATATTCTTTTAATCATAGATGAAAATCCAAAAAAAGTCACTAAATCTTGGACAAAGAACACTATTCTTATGTGGTTCAAAAATGCCAACTCAGTGTTGGGGCAGATTGTGGCTACCTAATTGATAAGACTGAGTTTAGAGTTACACTCTATGTCCTTAAGACAATTTCGTCCTGCAACGGTGCTTACGGTCTGTATGATGATTGTCTCTCAGGCTACAATAGTCTTCTTTTGATGAAAGCAGCACTACAATTCATCAAAAATATTGAACCAAGAATGCTTCTATCTTTTTAATGCACTATAGTTATACTTCCCTAAGGAGAGTATGCAAATACCTAAAAGAGGAAAGAAAACGAACTGGATTGATTGGACTCAATTCGGAATTAATAAAATGCAATGGTATACGGTCCTATTTATAGCCTTTAGGTGTCATTTGAAAGCAATCCTATGGATTTAATTTAAATTGAATTACTTTGATTGGATTTGATCAAAGGATGTGAGGGTAAGGGCTTATCACCCTTGATATGCCCAGTTGTCTTCGTGATCTTCAGATCAGGCGATCCAATAAGACTTTCCATGATCTGAAAGGTCGTTTCTCCGATCAGATAAGCCATTTCCATGATCAGATAAGTCATGGCACGCTTTGATAGGCTTTTTCATGATCGAAACGTTGACTTATCACAATGGCCTGATCGGAGCGATGCCTTATCTCGGATGAGCGCCTATCACCAACGGTCAATAGTTAACCGATCAGCCGATGGGTATGAGCCGTTGGATCGATACTGCCGCGATCACGATTTAATCACCGCATCTTGACCCTTCATTCGATCGATCAATGATCAGTCTGATCCTGATCCGATGATCAACAGTCAATTGATCTCAGCCCCTTATCTTAATTCGATCAGTCTCCACCGTCGGATCTTCATGATCAAGAAAAAATTTAAAGCCCCTCAAGCTCCTCGCGACGATACGAACGTACGAAGTGCAAAGTGCGCCTACAAAGCACCCATTGCGCCCTTCGCACAAGTGCGTGCGCGTGCGCGGGGGTGATGCTACACATCACCCATCATCCTCAAGTTCTCCACTTATGGTGAGCCTAAGAAACTTAAGCTTCAAGAAAAAGGTTTCCATATAAGTAAACTTTTCTTTCTTAATTTTTTCGATGTGGGACTAAATGTCCTAACAATTTTTCATTCACCCACGTAAGGAGGTAATGGGCTTTCAAGGCCTATTTAGGTATTTCATGCCTATTTTGGCCCATTACCAAATAATCCTCCACATGAATGAAAATTGGACTTAGATTAAAGATCATCAAAGATCAGCAAAGGCAAACCCCCACATAAATGGATTTTAATGCAAATGAATATGCAGATACTAAAGAGAGTATAATGGGATGAAGTTGTATCGGGATAGGTAGCTTGTGGCTTTGAACCTTTCTTAGTGAATTGTTATCGAGTTTACTTGCTAAAAAGTGAACATGATGTCTTGAACTTTTCAGTGTTTTATGTAAACCAAAATAATAACAATCACACAACTTCTTTCCGAGGATTCTTTTGGTTCTCATGGTTATGTTCATTTTGGCCCCGAATATCTTTTGGTTTCATGAGTGCTTTAGAGAATTAAACCTTAAAATTCTCATAGAATTGTCCCAGTTCACACTCACATAGGTGATTCTTATTAAGAGTGTCCTGCTATACCCCACATGAATATTCATGTCATAAGAATCATTAAAAGCAATGCTTATCCTAGAACCTTTAGCAAGTAGCACCAATTATCATAGGAATGAATAGGATTGGACATCCTTAGTGCTATGCAAGTCTCTTCATAATTTAGTTATCTCTTTTGAACCTAGATCTTGGGATCTTCAGTCAGCTAGGTTGGGTATCCACTATGAAGATTTTTCAGTTATAGGTTTTAAACTCATTCCCTTCGATAAACTGTTTACTTGACTCTTGGTAACCCCTTTGTTAATGGATCCGCTAGGATTTTTCTTTGACTGAATATAGTCAATAGAAATTACACCAATTTCAAGTAACTGCTTAATGGTATTATGTCTATGACGTATATATCTAGAATTATCATTATACATCTTATTCTATGCTCTACAAATTGCCGATTGACTATATAATGTATGCATATTGCAGACACAGGCTTTGGCCAATATGAAATATCTTCTAAAAGGTTTCAAAGCCATTCTGCTTCTTCAGCAGCCTTTTTTAAAGCAATAAACTCAGATTCCATAGTGGATCGAGCTATACATGTTTGCTTAAAAGATTTTCATGATACAACACCTCCTCCTAAGGTGAATACATATCCATTTATGGATTTTGTATCTTCTGTAATAGATATCCAATTTGCATCACTGTATCCTTCTAGTACAGCTGAATATCTTGAATAATGTAATCCATAACTTAGGGTATATCACAGATATCTTAATACCCTTATTAGAGCTATCCAATAATTTGGACCTGAATTACTTGTGAATCTGCCCAACTTATTGATAGCATATGCTATGTCAGGACGAGTGCAATTCATGACATAAATTAAACTGCCAATTATACATGAATATTCCAACTGAGATATAGGTTCTCTAGTATACTTAGCTAAATGTAGATTAACATCTACAGGTATTTTCATCGGACTAGTATCATACTTTTTAAACTTATTTAATATTTTCTTAATATAATAAGATTGAGATAATATTATTTCTTCAGATGTTCTAGTAATTCGAATCCCTAGTATAACATCTGCAACACCCATATTTTTCATGTCAAAATGTTTGATCAACATTTTCTGTCTGTTTAATCATTTCAGTATTACTACCGATGATTAACAGGTCCTCTACATATAAGCAGATTATTACATACCCTTCAGACAGGGTTTTGGCATATATACATTTGTCACATTCATTTATTTTGAATCCATTTGATAACAACATTATCAAATTTTATATGCCATTGTTTAGGCGCTTGTTTTAATCCATATAATGATTTAACAAGTCTACACACCTTCTTTTCTTGTCCAGAAACAATAAATCCCTCAGGCTATTCCATGTATATTTCTTCATCTAATTCATCATTTAGAAAAGCAGTTTTAATATTCATTTGATGAATTTCAAGATTGTTAATGGCTGCAAAAGCGATTAACATTCTTATAGATGCTATTCTACTTACTGGTGAACAGGTATCAAAAAGTCTATACCTTCTTTTTGTTTGAAGCCTTTAGCTACTAATCTAGCTTTATATTGTCAATTGATCCATCACCTTTAGCTTTTTCTTAAAAATCCATTTGCACCCTAGAGATTTCATACCATATGGTAAGTCTACCAACTCCCAGGTATGATTGTGCATGATGGACTCAATTTCACTATTAACAACTTCTTTCCAAAAGGGTGCTTCTGGATTAGACATTGCCTCTTTGAATGTCTGAAGTTCATCTTGTAATATATAAGTTACATAATCAAGACCAAAGGACTTTGTAACTTTTGGTCTCTTATTGCGTCTGGATTCATCTTTAGGATATTTTTTCTGATGACTACTACTAGCAGTATTATCATAAGTTCTTTTATATGAACTTGTTTTCAATTTTTTTTGCTTGAAAATATATTTTCAAAGAATGATGCATTCCTTGATTTCATGATTGTATTTTTCTATATATCAGATATATCTGATTTATACATAAGAAAGCGATATGCACTACTATTATGCGCATAACCGATAAAAATACAATCAATAGTTTTATGTCCTATTTTGACCTTTTTGGGATCCAGAATAACTACTTTAGCTAGACACCCCTATACTCTTAAGTAATTGTAAGAAGGCTTCTTTTCTTTCCATAATTCATATGAAGTAACATCCTTCTACTTAAGAGGTATTTTGTTAAGAATATGATTTGCCGAGAAAATTTCTTCTCCTCATAAATTCTGTGGTGTACCAGAATTTATTAACATAGCATTCATCATTTCTTTTAATGTGTAGTTTTTGCATTCCGTAATTCCATTAGATTGAAGCGAATAAGGAGCCATAGTTTGATGAATAATACCATGTTCTTGACATAATTCGTCAAAAAGTGCATCATATTCTCCACCTCTATCACTTCTTATAGCCTTAATCTTTTTACCAAGTTGATTTTTAACTTCATTCTTATAACATTTAAACATTTCTAAAGCCTCATCTTTAGACTTTAGTAGATACACATAGCAGTATCTTGTTGAATCATCAATAAATGTTATAAAATACTTTTTACCTCCTCGAGTTTGAACTGACTTTTAAGTCACATAGATCACTATGAATTAAGTCAAGAGGTTCAGTATTTCTTTCAACTGATGGAAATGGTGTTTTTGCTAACTTAACTTCAACACACACTTCATACTTGTAATGTGGATCGATTTCATGATTAGGTAATAATTCTAATTTCATTAATTTTTGTAATAAATTAAAATTTATGTCCTAATCTATCATGCCATAAACAAAAAGAGTCAACTATATAAGCAGAAGAAGAAGCTTTATTCATTTCAAGGTTTCTTTGTACAGTAATTACATTAACCTTGAATAATCCATTATTCAAGTAACCCATTTCAATAAATTTTCTTCCCTTAGTGAGTACAAATTTATCAGATTCAAAAACTATCCTAAAGCCATGTTTGCTTAGAAGAGAGTCTAATATAAGATTCTTTCGGATGTCAGGGACATGTAGCACATCGTTAAGTAGAAGCTCCTTGCCAGATGTCATCTTCAAAACAATGCGGCCAAGTCCTATCTTGGATGTAGCGGAGTTACCCATGACCGGATTTCTACCATTGATAGGAGTATATGATGAGAACATACTCTTATCAGAGCAGACATATCTGGTAGCTCCAGTGTCGATGTACCACTCATTAGCTTTATCAACCATGTTTGCTTCAAACACAATAGCTGACAGCATCATCTTGGATACTTCTTGGGATAAGATTTCAGTAATGTTGACCTCTTTCTTTTCTTTATCCTTGAAATGATAATCCTTGAATTTGTGTCATTGCTTTCCACAGACAAAGCACTTTTCTTAAACTTATATTTCTTTGGATTGCCCTTCTTCTATTTAAAGCCTTCACCTGAAAACTTGTGTTTCTTTTTCCTTCTATGAGGTTGGCCTTAGGCTCAGCAGGTTGGCCTTTTATCTTCTTGTCTTGGCTCTTATTGTCTTCCTCGATCCTCAAGCAAACAATTAGATCTTCAAGTCCCATATCCTTCCACTTATGCTTCAGGTAGTTCTTGAAGTCTTTCCATAATGGTGGTAGCTTCTCTATGATGGTAGCTACTGGAATGACTCACTGAGAGACATTCTCTCTGCATGTATCTCATGCAGGATGATCTGGAGCTCTTGGACTTGCTCTATAACAGTTTTATGGTCGATTATTTTGTAGTCTAAGAACCTTCCAACCATAAACTTCTTATGTCCAGCATCCTTTGTCTTATACTTTTGTCTAGGGATGCCCATAACTCCTTGGCAGTAGTAATACTGCTGTACACATTATACAGGATAATATCCAGACCATTTAGGATGTAGTTCTTGCAAAGAAAGTCTGAATGCTTCCATCGTAGCAATCACTTGCTTGTCGGTCTCTCCTTCTTTCAGGACTAGTGGATCTTCATTCAGTATTCTGACAAGATTCAGAGTGGTGAGGTAGAACAATATCTTCTGTTGTCACCTCTTGAAGTTAGTGCCAGAGAACTTCTCCGTTTTTAGCTTGAACAGATGCAGTCATTATAACCATCTGCAACAGCACTTCCGTAATAGCAATAAAATTGTCTTAAGATTGTTAGGGCAGATTGTGGCTACCTAATTGATAAGACTGAGTCTAGAGTTACACTCTATGTCCTTAAGATAATTTCGTTCCGCCACGGTGCTTACGGTCTGTATAACAATTGTCTCTCAGGATACAACGGTCTTCTTTTGATGAAAGCAGCACTACAATTCACCAAAAATATCGAACCAAAATGCTTCTCTCTTTTTAATGCACTATAGCTATACTTTCCTAAGGAGAGTATGCAAATGCCTAAGAGAGGAAAGAAAACGAATTGGATTGATTGAACTCAATTCGAAATTAATGAAATGCAATGGTATACGGTCCTATTTATAGCCTTTAGGTGCTCTTTGAAAGCAACCCTACGGATTTAATTTAAATTGAATTACTTTGATCGGATTTGATCAAAGGATGTGAGGATAAGGGCTTATCATCCTTGATATGCCAAGTTGTCTTCGTGATCCTCAGATCATGCAATTTGATAAGCCTTTCCATGATCTGAAAGGTCGTTTCTTCGATCAGATAAGCCATTTTCATAATCAGATAATCATGGCACAACTTTGTATGCCTTTTCACGATCGAAACGTTGACTTATCACAACGGCCTGATTGGAGCGATGTCTTATCTCGGATGGGCAACTATCACCAACGGTCAACAGTTGACCGATCAGCCGATGGGTGTGAGCCGTTGGATCGACACTGCCATGATCACGATCGTGATTTGATCACACATCTTGATCCTTCATCGAATCGATCAACGATCAATGGGTGTGAGCCGTTGGATCGACACTGCCGCGATCATGATTGTGATTTGATCACCGCATCTTGACCCTTCATCCGATCGATCGATGATCAATCTGATCCTGATCCGATGATCAACGGTCAATTGATCTCAGCCTCTTATCTTAATCCGATTACTCTCCACTATCGGATCCTTATCATCAAGCAAAAATTTAAAGCCCCTCAATCTCCTCGCGATGATGCGCATGCAAAGTGCACCTACAAAGCGCCCTTCGCACACGCGCATGCGCGGGGGTGATGCATCACCCTCAAGCTCTCCACTTATGTGAGCCTAAGGAACTTAAGCTTCAAGGAAGAGTTTTCATATAAGTGAACCTTTCTTTCTTAATTTTTTCAATATGGACTAAATATCCTCACAATTTCTCATTCACCACATAAGGAGGTAATGAGCTTTCAAGGCCCATTTAAGGTATTCCATGCCTATTTTGGCCCATTACCCAACACTCAGAACCGGACACAATTACATCATAACGATTAGGTCTAATTTGTTTTTATGAGTACTCATTGAAAGCATGAAATAATTTTGTTTTCATTACCAAATTCTATTCTTGCATCTCTATAAAAATATTTTCTTATTATTGTGTATAGAAAAGCTGAAGTATCCAAAAAAAAAAAAAAAGAAATGCTATCTCCTGTCCCATTGACTTTTGCAAAGTTTTGGCAAGGCACTTTGCTTTTTGTTGTTCATAAAGTCTTACAAGTCCAGGTAATCTAGAAACGATGGACTCCTATTTATAGACCAATCACCGCCAAGAAGCAAACTCCAACAGATGTGAAACCTTCTATCTACGATTCTGACCACATGCATTGACTTAAATAGCTCTAGACCATCTCAAGAACACAAATTTGATAGAAAAGCATAGCATGGCAAGTAGCGACAATCCTTATCCAATTATACAGAGTTACATGCATAAGTCCATCTCTTTCCACTTATTGATTTTTGAAAACTCTTTTGACAACTCTAATCCATTATAGAAAGTCTCCTCGCCTCTTATGACAATCCATGTTGACTCAATCCCCTTGGAAGTTGGGGCAAACCATCAATATCTGGTTTCCATGACTAAATCCTCAGCAACTCCCCCATAAGCTTCCTCCTCTAGCATGCTTTTTATTTCCCCTATTTTGCAGAACATCCATCTCAGTATTCACATTGCTACTGAAAACATTGTGCATGCATGCATGCTCTTCTTTGCAACATACCACAAATTAACAAAATGATGGCCTACTTGTTTATTTGCAGGAGGATACAGACAGCAGATTAAGTCATACTACAGATAACTAGGAGGTAATTTCTGTTCCCCTGACTCTACTATTGGTTGCTTTCAACATGGATATCTCCTATGGTTGTCACAAGGGATTACCTCCTGATATAACCATTTAACTCGACTCTTTATTCCTTGATTGGTTCCTTGGATCACACTCTTATATCAATAGGTAAAAGTGACCTGACAGTGAAAACAATCAAGCATCCCATTTTGTCATTTTCTTGCCTTCAATGCTCAAATCCATTGCATTTAGTACCCTCATGTAATTTCTGCATTATTGAAATTTATGCAAGCAGAACTGTCACTCTCCTTCGCAAAAGGCATGCACATCTAACCTTGATTAGAAATAAGTTAAAGCCCTTAGACTCAAAATCTGGAAACCATTTACCACATATACTGCATCAAAATCATTTGGCCACTTACATAGATCTAGTTGACTATTTTTGGCTTTTGGAACAAAAATTGCAAAGGCAGCAAAAGAGAGTAGCATAATGACAAGAAAGAAGACGATAAAAGGATTTTGGTTCATTAAGATTCATAGTAATACAGAAGGTCAAATTAACATAACCACGATAATAAAAGTCATGGGTAATGAATGCTGATGTTTAGTGAATGGTAAATAGTGAAGCCCCCGACATACTGAATCGATTGACTTCTAAAAAATTAATTAGCAGATGATCTTTTAATGAATTCATTGCTTTCTTATATGCGGAAATAGCATAACGTTTCCATATATATATATATATACAGACATCACTTAATTAAGGTATATCTACCGCCTTCGACACCCATCCATCATCATTTCATCCATAACTTGCAAGCAAAACCACCATCCAAGAATGTAAACAGATCAGAAATATGATAGAAAGAACAAAGAAGGAATCTTTTATCACGTATGGAAAGATCTAGATCGAGCCATGAGCTGGAAACGATCGATTCTAGGACACAAGATCTGTCTACAGGGATCGTCAAAAGGAAAGGTTGACCAAAAGAAAACAAGAAAGCTTAGATCTTTTACAGGAAGATCAGGCGGTGGGCGGATCAAGCGGCGGATCGGTTGCGGTAGAGCTTGCCGAAGACGTGGAGGGCGGTGACGAAGCCGATGAAGCAGAGACTCATCACCAGCACGACAGTGGGCGTCATCTTGAGCCCCGGGGCGTCGTCGGTGTAGAACCTCAGCATGTTGCTCCCGCTGCCGGTGAACCCGCCTGCAGATGCCCCTCCGCCGCCGCCTCCGGTCCCCAGCCGCCTCCGCCGCATCCCCGCGGCCGCCGCCGCCGACCCGCGCGGCCCCACCGTGACGGGCCGCGCACCCCCGCGTTCAACGACGACTGCGACTGCGAACTCCCCTTCGCCATGGTCGAGCTCGGCTTCTCCCTTGGAGTGAAGGGCAAGAAGAGAAATTAAAAGAGAAGGTTTTGATTTAATTCTCTTTTATCGTTTGGTTATCGTAAGATCCGGACTCTTCTCCGCCCCCGGTTGGCCGGAGGACGGTTCTGGTGGTCCGGCGGAGCATGGTAGAGAAGTATAAGTACAGACAAGAGCAGCATCGGATGTGGACCTTCGATATTCGCAAATCTTTGGAATTCGCGTTTGGATTTTATTTGGACTTTAGACAGCGTGTTGAAGTTAGCGTCGTTAAACAGACACGCACGCCAGTTCACGTGGCAGTATCATCTAATTATAATGAGTCATTGAGGCCAAACTTGGACTTCCGTGGCGGTGAGAGCCGGTGCACTCCACAGCCAGCTTATAACAGGACAGAGAATACATAAAAAAAAGTTGATGAAAGATCGAACCGAAGAGCATGAATCGAGATTGAGTGCAGCATTGATGAAAGAATGTCTTAGTAAAGATTGTCAACATTGAAGGTCCTTGCAACATGGTGTTGTTAGTCAGCAATGGAAACATTGCTGATCAGGATGATCATGTTATTAAATAAGGATTTGGGCTCTAGGCATGTGATCATGCACATCAATAGGGACGCATATTAAATATAGAAAGTTGACCATGAATGAATGAATGGTGGCAACCATTTATTTAGCATTTTTACGGATGGGCTGCTTAACAACTAACAAGTGGTGTTAAAATATACAAGTTGCAATTTTATTTTATTAGCAAAAATGTGCATGTACATCCATAGGCATTCAAAATAGATTAGAGATCTTAATTTGTTGGTATGACCATAGGCATTCATGAATGATGAATCATGAATAACAAATCTCTTAACTCATCTATTGTCTTTATTATTATTATTTTTTGGTTAAAATTTGGACATAATTTATTTTTGATTTTACAAGTGATAAACATAACACCTTTTGAAGCAAAGAAAGTTATATAAGATTAATGAAATCAAAACAGGATTGCCATAAGATTAATGTAATAAATAAATCTTGAATAAATCGAATTAATTAACTTTTGAATTTGAAACAATATAGGAAATAAAGTTCCTAGCATAAAAATGGACAAAAATGGCGATATGGAATTTTAAAACCTCTATTACAATTGTTTTTGATTTTAAGCATCTAATTAGATGTAATTAAATTGTAATTTATGGCATGGTGCATGTAAAAACCAATAACATTATTATGTTAATTTTATTACAATACACATTAAAGAATCATAAACAATAAAACCTCTCATAAAAAAATGGCATCAAATAGTCAAAATTAGAATCACTCAATCAATAATTTATGTCCACTTATCTAGAAATTAAATCAGGAAGATAAATAATCACTTTTTCTTTAAACTATTAGTTTTAGATGTGTTATCTTAAAGGACTCATTTTTATAGTAGGTTTTGTAACTGAAGTTGGTAATTCATCAATTTATATTGCCATCCTCTAATTTAGAAATATACAGTTCCTATAATAAAATTTGAGATTTGATCCATGATTATTCACCCTTATATATCCAAAGAATCTTGATAGGCACATAGTAATAAATTAGTATAAATACATCACATTAGTTGGAATGCTTGAAATGCTCTTAGTGCAATTAAATAAACGTAAAATCTATTTATGATTTTATATATAAGAGGCATGGATTGAAAAATCTTACAAATTGATCATGTGTTTAAATATAAACATTGCAGTTTCTTTTTAAGCAAGGCTGTTTATGTGTACGTTATATTTGACTCAAGAGTAAGCATTAAAAAAAAAAAAAACAATGCAGCAGGAATGGTATAAAACTAGAGTTGCATGCATTAATATAAAGTCTCGATGTTGGAAAGAGAAGGAAAGAATGAAAAAGGAAAAAAATTATTTTAGAGTCACATACATTATCAAAATATCATTAAGAGCCAAATAAAAGTTATATTCTAAGTTCTAACCTTAAAAATTTTAATTATAATAATAATAGAGACGAACTCAAGATTTGCTTTCTAACAAAATTAACGAAGAGATTTTATGTATATTTAAAGGCTTGACTTATAATTGGAATGTAATTTAAATCATTCATTTTTCTCTAATTTTGCTACGACGGTGAAATATAATTCTCTGAGCTATGAATGAAATTCATAGGGAACAAGCAATTAACTGGTACAAAAGGATGCACACCTGGTTATTTCAATGGATCTTATATATATATATTGTGGTCCATGCTTTAGCGCATGGATTGATTAGTTTGTTATGTAGGGGCTTTTTGATGTCAGATGACCATGTGCACATTTATGCTTTAGAAAAAAAAAAAAAAAAAAGAGATTTGGATTGGCAGGGCAACAGTAATAAATCTTTGTCAACATGCTCACTTCAACAATGGAACCTAGCAACTCTCTCTTTGTAAATTAATGAAATAAATGGGGACACATCTTTCAAAAATGATCATACACTCTCTAGATTATATAAATACAAAGAAAAAACAGTAGAATAAACAAATTTTTAGTCATTTCATCTTTGAATAATATAAGCAATGATAATAAAATAAGCATATTTTAGTCATTTAATCTATTGGAGGAAGAGTGCCCTTATGGTTTGAAACGGTTTGCAGTAAAAAAAAAAAAAAAAAAATCAAGATACTGTCGAATTGAGACATGCGCAAAAAGAGGAGGATGTCCATGACGAAGTCAAGAATTATTTAGAAAGCAGCATGCTGGCCAACTTGGCGAAAGCAAGCCCGCGGAGTGATTTGCAAACTAATTCTAATCCGAGCTCCCGTCCTATCGACAAGGGTAAAATCATCCTAACGGGCAAAAAGATCTTTTCAAACCCTAGCGTCTTCTTCTTTCCTTCCCCTCCCTTCCCTCCGGAAATGAACGGCATCGGGACCGTCCAAAGCGACGCCATCCCTTTCTCCTCCCACTCTTTTCCGTCCCCTTCCCCATCCGCACAGCGTGCTGCCACTCAAGGTATCGCTGGTGGTCCCCACCACGCTTGTCAACTAGACAAAGAATATCTCGCGTCCCTTTATTATTATTTTTTCTCTTTTATTTTACTTTAAAGATTTTGTTTCCGAGCGCAGCTTTACTTTTTAATCCCCCAATTCTAAATTCTTTTTATAAAACACCTTAAAAAATAAAATGCCTATGGTGATGGCAGGGCCGGAGGCCTGCCACGACAGCCCTAGCCAGCCGCCCCGCGAGATCTCTCGCACGTGCCGGCTCCGTACCCCGTGCCAGCGCTCGCACGTGTGCGACCCCGCCCCGCCCCGCCCCGCCCAAAAACGCTCTCACCCGGTCGCACGCGCGGTCGCCGGCGATCTCCTGGCCCGCTGCGGTTGACCGGGCGCCCTCCTGGAGAACCGGAAGAATCCCGAACCTTACAAATCTCCCACGTTTCCCAAACGGGCCCTCCTCAGCCGTTAATTTACGGAATTGCCCTTCATGGCCTCGTTTACCATAAGCCCAGCCGCACCGCCTCTTGGAGAAGTCTCGCAATCCTAGCCGCCAATATTGATTTGGACGGAGGAATTGCGTCGATCAGAGAGTTGGAGGATTGGGGCACGGGCGTAATTCTGAAAAAGGGAAGGGCGCGTATAAAGAAAGTGAGAGGAGCGCATAAGGCCAGGGGAAGAAAGCGAGAGAAAGGGAAAACTGGGGGATTTAATAATGGTGGAAGAAGAGGATTTTAATTTAATAATATAAAATTTGGCGGACGTGAGGGGAGATTGAATTCGGGTTTATGGCGCCTGCGATTGGGCATTGAAATCCAGGCTGGGCTGTCTCCTTTGTCGGGTCGCGTTTTCCGCTTTCAGCTCGGCTCGGCGCCTTCCCTTCCACACAGCCAGGGAGGAAGAGATAGAGGACGCCTCCAAAGGCCTGCAAGCGGCGCGCGGCTGCGCGGACTGAACGGAAAAGCGCTCGGTGTCGTCCTCCGTTGATCGCATCCGTCTCCTCCGGCGGGGCATCGCGAGCCCTCTTCCCTTCGCTCGCAGGGGTAGGAAGAATCGCTTCTTCGCTCCCATTTCTTCCTCTCTAGAGTTTGGTTTTGATTTGAATCGGTTCTTCTGGAGCTTAGATCCGGTTTTGCTGCACCTAGACGGGAAGAAACCATAGAAATGTTCTCGTGGATGCTTGTTTTCGGACGGGATTGAGATTGTTGAACCAAAGAAACCCCTGGAAATTTCAGCTGCCAGGAAGGCCTTTGGATTGACGATGCTTTTCTGGGATTGGTGTCTGTAGCTCTTTTCTCGTGGTTTTTGGGACGTCGATGCCCTTTTGTGGGAGGCGTATTTGATGCCTCTGGAACCAGTGCCTTGGGATCGCAAGGACTTCGTTTTCAAGGACAGGAAGCACGAAAGAGGGTCGGGCTCCGATGCTCTAGGCGGCGGCGGTGGCGGTGGCTCCTCTTCCTCCACAACGAGGTGGAGGGAGCCCTACCATGGGCCGCGTGACTTCCCCCGCGCTTCCCCTCGTCGGCCTCTGCCAGGTACTCGCCCTAGATCTGAGAAATCCAGGCCAAATCATGGGTTCCCCTCCTCTTTTTTCTTAAGAAAAAACATCTTGTTTTCCTCATGATTGTTCTCATTTTTTGTAAAATTTCTTCCTCTAAAGGTCACTACCGGCAGGGCGGCCGGTTACCATCAGCTTTATTCTGAGGATTCGGGTGCTCATGGGTGCACCCCTTCTCGGTCGGATAGATTTTGGTTGGAAGATGAGAGCTTCAAGCCTTCGTCGGGAAGATATGGTGGTGGCGGAGGCGGTGCCCGGAGCAGCAGTGGAGGCAGCAGGGAGAGCCGGGGATCTTTCCGGCGGTCCCCTTATCGGGACTCCGGCGACTTCTCACGGCAGCATCACCACGACCTCCCTGTGACTGCTCAGAGGTCAGTCGCAGTTCCGATCTCCCCCGCATCTCAACCTCCCTTGACAGATCAGAATGATAAGACCGGTGGCGGTGACGATGATGGCTCGGGCACAGGCCACAGTTTCGATCGAGAACATTCGCTGGGTTCGATCTCGTGGAAGCCCCTCAAGTGGAGCCGTACCGGTAGCCTTTCCTCCACGAAGGCTGCCAGATCTGAGTCGGAGGAGACCGACCTTGAGGTGTCGGTTCCTCCTGGGAAGGAGACCCCCCTCCGATCTCCAGTAACGTCTCCCGTGCCTTCTGATGAGAGTGTTCCCAGGAAGAAGCCGCGTCTTGGGTGGGGCCAGGGACTCGCAAAGTACGAGAAGCAAAAGGTGGAAGGATCTCTTGATGCTTCTGGGACTACCGCTAAGGGAACTCTCAACGACACAAGCCCGAAAGTTATGGGTCTTGCTGGATGCCCCTCTCCTGCAACTCCTGGATCAGTTACTTGTAGTTCGTCACCAGGTAAGATATGTTTTTTTTTTTTCCCCTAAGTTCTTTTCTTGATCTGTTAGTTTGATCTTGTAAGTCGTTGATATGTTGATATATTTTTGGAGTTTTTTTTTGGATGCTTGCAAATAGATATTTCATTTTGGACTTCTATGCCCTTGGTCTTAGTTTTTTTTTTCCCTCCCAATATTTGTTCAAATGCATTTCCATTGGAAACTTTCGCTATTTCAAGTCAAGTTAGTCAATATTTGATGCCTCTTGATCTTGGTATACTTTCCTCATTAGATTTTCATCTTGTGCATGTGGCTGAAACAGGTTGTAGCTTTAAATTTCTTCCACTTTCTGGCTGCTCTTCTGGAAAAGTTGAATGCGATATTTGTGAATCCAGTATTACTCCTTTTAGTTCGTGGAGTGGTATTATCACTCCTCTACCAAAGTTTGATAGACATACTCTATTTCCGTGGGATTTTGCTTAGCTGAGCTTCTGCTCTTTTAGTTTGTCAGGCTAAGAATTTTTGGTCCAATTGATATATATATATATATATATATATATATATATATATATATATATATACACCTTTCTTGTGCGTTTTTGGAATTTCCAAATCCTGATCTTTGAGTTG
This sequence comes from Calamus simplicifolius, assembly GCA_900491605.1. Classification (NCBI taxonomy): domain Eukaryota; kingdom Viridiplantae; phylum Streptophyta; class Magnoliopsida; order Arecales; family Arecaceae; genus Calamus; species Calamus simplicifolius. The sequence goes on along the minus strand of UESW01002670.1, from coordinate 148,082 downwards.
CCTGGTTATTGGTGGGCATCGCATGGTTCAGTTTCATTTGCCAGTAGCTCTTGTTGGCTGGTTGTAAACAATTAGAATCATGGTTTTAAATTATGGCATTACAACTGTTACAACACCGTTAATTTTCTGGTATTTCCTGTTATAATGGGCCGTTGTAAAGGCCATTATTATCACTTGGATGTTTTTACATAAAATAATATTTTCTCAAATTTTAATATTTCTCTCAGAAATTTAGTGTCCAAAAGATATATTAGTTTGTCTAATAAAAGATGAAGGAAAAGATAATGCTATTATTTTTTCATCATTGTTTGTTATGTTCTATTATAACACTGCTTTAACAGCTATTATTTTAATGATAACAATCTGAAAGGTTGCCATTTGAGATAAATAATGGCTGCTATAACCATTCTGATGGTTAATAATGTTTGGCTGCTATAACTTGATAACACATTATCTAAAACCTTGATTAGAATAAGAGAGAAATTACCTTTCGCTATCATGGTGCCTGTAACTTGTAAACTTGGAATTAGCTTTGAGCATGGTGCCTATGTTATGTTGTTCTTTTTAGTCATCGTTTTAGCTGCTCAAGGCCTCTAACTAGGGGCACCTGTGGTACTGAGCCAGCTTAGTTTGCTCAGGACCTGAAAGATTAAATTGTTGGTCAATATTAGATTTGTTCCAAATTTTTTGTTGGTCAACATTTCACAGATAATTGCTGTGAAAAACCATAGTGTTTTGGATGGTATTGTCGAACGTGTGTCTAAAGCAGGAAGTTCAAAGCACTAAGGATTAGATGCTTCTTTTATCCTAAGAAGTGCTAAAAGTTAGGCACTTCTTATACCTAAATAAGGCACTTTCATCTAGTTGCACATGAGGCAAAAAAAAAAGTATGCATGTTTATCTGATTTGAGAGGCAAGAAAAATGTACCTTTCTTCATAAATTATATTTTGTAATATTTTTTTGAGTCTATTATATTTATTGGACTGTTGACCTTATATGCACCATTCAATATATAATTATTTTTTATCCTATAAAAAGAAAGAGTTAAAAATTGAAAGGTAAAGAGATGGAACATCAAAAAATATGCTATCATATAAGAAAGAGGAAGAGAGACATTAAGAGACTACAGATTTCATTTGAGAAAGAGGAGACTTTTCATCAAGCTAATAAGCTAAATATATTACTATTATGATTTTTTTAGCTTTTTTTATTATGTGTTATAAATATCAATTTTATAAATTATTTTATCATTTATTACAAAATATGCGCATTACTTCGCTCAAGCTTGCACTTGCACTTTGCACCTTATGCTTAGTCTCCAAGAGCCCTTTGTGCTTTTAATAACATCTGTTTTGGACAACCCATACAATTTGTGCATATCTTGAATTCTGCAATTGGAAGGGCTGGAACCAAAAATAAAATAAGAGTTGGATATGCTACTGCATGATGAAAAGCTAAAGCCCAGGGACTGCTATAATTTGGTTAGATTTCATGATTGCATAGCATTACAGATTTTATGCTGGAATAATGGTTACATTAAAAACATCAATGTCTGCATGGTCCATCTGTGTACATCAACGTTTGTCTTGCCCTTGATTAACTTCTGCTTAGGTTATCTATGGTCAGAGCGCCTTATTCTCCATTGGACAGAATTCCACTTTGAGCTTGTTTTTCAACTCCATTTTTTTGCATTTTGAACCAGTGGTAGAGTTGTTAGATGGTCATCATCGCCTAGATTAGAAACAGTGTGTGCAATGAATGGTGAACAGCATTGATTTCCTCCTTCATAAATATCTTAAAGACTGAATGTTGTTTGTTCAATAAATGCCTTCACCTCAGAAGAGTAGGTGCTTGCAGCACTATCTCCATGTTTCTGTTGTATGATATGTTTGTAATGCTATTCATGCGCATTTTCTTGAAAGAGCTTTTATGCAAGTAATATTTTGTGAGCCATATGGTGGTTGGAGTTGATAAGGTTGGTTAGTCTTCATTTCACACCTCTCCAGGTTCTATGGAAATTAAGTTTAAATTGATTACATAACATAGGTGAAGCATTCGAATAATTGATTCTCAATGGTGATTGGGAATCTAATCTTTTTTGTTCTTGATATTTTGCAGCAGGTTTAGAGGACAAGCCATGCATCAAGGCAGTGAATGGTGATAATGATACATATCATTACAGTGATTCACCTGAGGAATTCCCAATCAAGTTGGGTCACATGGAGGGTGATCCTATTAACATCCTGACTACTCTACTTGCTGATTTGTGGCAACCTGAAGATGCCTCTGCTGGGGATTCCATTTTGTCAAGACAAAATTCTATGAACAAGTTGGTGTCATTAAAAGAAGCAATTTCTAAGGAATTTGAGAAAACCGAATATGAAATTGATTTGTTTGAAAACGAACTCAAGTCCCTGGATGGTGATGTTGAAAATGATCCTCCTCAAGGTTCTTTTACATTACCAGCTAACAGCGGAGCAGAACCTTGTATGGAGTCGCCTGATGCTGCATCAAAGGATTCTAATCATTCCAAGGATCATGAATTTGCTTATTCTGCAGTGACAATAGTAGGGAATAATGCCATATGTAACAATTCCTTAAATGAATGTGATGCTGAAGTTAAGGATGTGGATGTTGACAGCCCACGAACAGCTTCATCTAGATTTAACAATGCAGAGTACTCCAGAAAGGGAGGTTGTGAACATGACCATGAAAAATTGGCTGAATGCTCTGAGATTATTGAGAATGACAGGTTCAATGTCCCACAATTTCGATATTTTGCATTAACAGATATTGTGGAAAGATCTAGAACTGTATGTGATCTTGGAGATGGGAATCATAGAGAGGCAGGAAGTAGCAGCGATAATGGTAATTATGAAGTAAGCTTACATGGCAAGACAGACTGTAATTTAATAGCCTCCATTATGGCTTCTAACAGGGATGCTGCAAAAAAGCTTCACAAGTATTTCACAAGGCATTGCTGACTGATCCACCTCAGTTTGATATTTGGGGTTCAGATAAGCTTTTGCCACACAGGCAAAATGACCACAGAATCAAAGAAAAGCTTGCTATTCACAAGCGCTTGCTGAAATTCAAAGAGCGAGTTCTTACTCTTAAATTCAGGGCGCTTCACCATTTGTGGAAGGAGGATCTGCGTTTGCTTTCTATAAGAAAGAATCGTACAAAATCAAGCAGACGTTTTGAATTAATTAGCCGTGCATCACAAGGTGGTTCTCAAAAGCTACGTTGTTCCATCCGATCTCGTTTTGCATTGCCTGGTCAGTGTTTGATTCCACCCCTTGTTTTTCAGATACTGAGCTCTTTTTCATAAATAAGTTTAAGATGTCATGTGCTCATGAATGCATCATACTTCTAAAATGGAAACTTTATTTTTTTATCATTAAGCATGGCTAAAATAGTGCAAATATTACAATATAGTAATGAAGTGCTGCACTTTTATAAACATAACTTTGAAATTGTATAAAACAATTCCAAAAAGTAGGATGAGTATAATTTCACTTATTTGCAATCTCATCCTCACAATGATATGTCAATTGTTTATTTAAAACTTCTGAAGTACCTTGATGACTGGCTTTTTTATCAATTTCACTTTAGCAAGCTTTTGAGGCTATTGTTTGCTCTACTGTTGTCCATTATTTAAGATGCAGCTATTATATTTTATCCATCTTACCTGGTCTATAAATGGATTTTGGATTTCCATTTGCCATCTGCAATAGACAGTCTCTTGTTGTAGGGTGGGCTGCATCAAGAACATGAGCTAGCGCTCTGGCAAAGAGTGATTCAACTAAAATTTCTTGAGTGGAATGTTCCCTTTTTTTTTTTTGTAAATAGAATATTGATGTTTAAGGGTACTCTTGGAATGTGACTGTTATCATCGAACTCATGGACTCTTGGAATGATCAGTTGGTCATTGCACTTTCTGAAGAGATATGGTGCTGTTGCCAAATTTTATGGGATATTATAAATGGAAGTTGTTGGGAAAAGGCTTAGATGAGTTGAGTTGAGTTGAGATTATCAAATGGAAGTTCTATATATAGTCATTGTTGCAAAAAAGGTGATGTCTTATTTTGTGCAAGAAATATATGCTATTTTCTGAACATCTGAATCTGGATAAGTCTGAAATGATAAAACCCTGCATTGGATGTGGAAGCAACAATCTAGTGGATGTTATAACCTTCTACTGTATCTGAAATTTGTGTGTGGCATTCGAGGTGCTGTAGTTTAGTAAGTCCAAGTTAAGTCACAAACAGTTTAGGTTTTTTTGTGGATTTGTATATTCAGCTAATCTAATATAGGTTTAAAAGATACTTACCCCAGTTAAATGAATAATTTTGTTGTGCTGATTGTAATTTGTTGCTGATCTTGATGTGCACCCACGACAAAATCTGTTTTGAGAATTTAATCAGTTCTACTCAAGAAATGTGGGATGGTATCTGTACTACTGTTACCAAGTTAATATTGGAGTAGGGAGGCAGATCTACCATGAAAACAAAATGAACTAGGAAAGACACATGGTTGGTTGCTAGAACCAATCAGAAAAAGTGGCTCGAGACCTGCTTCCAAGCAAAGAAAATAAGGTCACCTACTCAATCTAATTATATGCATTTTCACCCTACATTCTCAAGATTGTTGTCAATTAAAATGGATGTTGGTATCACTTGACCACAGATTCCACAATTAGTATGATCAGATAAACCATGTTTTAGGGTTAAGCCTCCCTGTCAGTGCACCCGTTCATTTAGTTAGATGTCTGATATTTAGGAAGTTTAATTAGACATACAATGGTTGCTCTAGTGATTGTTCTGGCTGCTGGCACCTAATCATTACCACCGTTTGGAGAACACCTAGTGTAGTTTGGGTGCTGGTTGCTTTGTACATGTGTAGCTTTTGGCAACAATAAACAGTGTCAAATATATGTGGATTGTAAGATGGTGAAGGTATGCATAAGCTTATATGATTTAAGTTGGCCGTTAACTCCAGCTGCAAATTAACAGAAGCAAATCAGGTGATGTAACAGTTGGTGTGTGGTTTGTTACACTGTTATATTTTTGATTGGATGTGTACCATGACACCCCTTTAGGATATATGTAATTGGTGTGTCTTGAGTGTCTGGTTTTTAGTGGTTTTATGTAGATTGGTAAACTTTTAGGCTGTATTTGTTTTTATGTTTGTCATGGATTGACTGCCTTACTGGTGGCTGGTTGATGCCCACTTCTTTGGTTATCTAGTATTAGTTTACTAACTTGAAATATATGTTGACAGTAAATTGTAATCATGGCCTAACTGTATGGAGAAAAATGGTTCTCATGAAATTGGATATTTGACAGTGCAGTGGAGGGCTGCATGGAGCACATTTTTTTTGTATAGCTTGAGTGTGATATGAGTGTAGATAAACTTTGGAGCTATGAGCAATTTCCACTTGCTTGTGAGTCTCAAGGGGAAGAGCAATTTCCACCTGCTTGTGTATCAGGAAATGGTGCCAATTCCTAAAAAGCATGTAATATATAAATATAAATCTCGAGGCAAACTCTTGCGACATGAAGAAGTATAGAGTAAGTGTAGTCCACCCAGTTGAAGGCTTGAAATTTGTATTGTTGTACAAAAGTGATAAGTAACTGATGGAGATAATGGGTTTTTGGTTTAGCTAGGATCAAAGGAGGTCTTGATAAGAAGAATTTTGTAAGTATTAGAAAAGAAGAATGCGTGTGTCTTAAGCTTCTGTACAAATGGCAAATGGGAAAATGTATTAAGAACTTGTGCTGATCTCAATTACTGGAGACTAAGCTTGCATGGAACTTGCTTGATAGAGTCCTGTCTTGCACCAAGGTATATGTTAGAATGCCTGAGTAGTTTGCCAATCATTTGAACAGAAATATGCTCCTTTGATGTATATTTTACAATTTGAAGTTATATATTCATGCATTTTGCTCAAGAGTTATCAATTGCTATAAGATGGATACAGTCTCTGATCATACATGTACTGCTCCAGTAATTTTATTTCCTTGTAACTTCTCATTTTATGATGTAAGCAGAAACTTCTCTAAAGTTCTTTGATATCTTTGCTTTTGCATTTTCAGTGTCACAAATTATAAGTTTGCCAGTTCATCGTGTGTTATTAGGGTTTGTGACAATTGCCGGCAAATTTCCTTTTAAAAGATCAATTGTACTTGAATATGCAATATTTCACATCCTCATGTATCATTTTCCCAAAAATATCTACTGATATATTCAAAAAGAAAAGAATCCACTGATATGTTTTTCCATGGTTGTTTTCTTCTTTTTAGTTTTTTTCTCCTCTGATTTCAACAGCGTGTACAAGTGCAAGTGTTGCATTTGTCAAGTGATTAGATCTGTTGGTGTTATTTTAGTGTGCTCACTTTATAACATGTGCTGTGGAAGTAATGTTTTTTCATTTGTTCAGATTTTTTTATTTATTTTTCTAGGTGTATGTGTGGATTCCATATGTTATTTGATGATAAATTGATGGTTGGGATTGCTTGAGAGATATTGGAAAATATTAGTGTACATAGTGTGTACCTTATTTCTGGATATTGTCTTGTCATAGAGTTATGTGGGATGACAGCTACCTGACAGGTTAATTTACTCACAAGAAAATTGTATGTTCCAGCTGGTTGCACAAACCACACTTTTGTGACTATCAATTTTGTGTGCACTGTTATATTTTAACTTCTATGGTCGAACTTTGGGAAAAAAAAGTGGGCTGGACTCTATTTCAGCAGCTGTTGTTTGAAATGAGGTGGGTCAAATTCTTGCTGCATTGATCTTCTGATATCAAATAAGGATGGATATGTGAAAAATTGTCTTCATTGTTATACTGTGCAGTTATGTTTCATGATTATTGAGCAAAACCAGATAAAATTGTGGATGACCATATGCAACAGGATGTTCTTATTGTTATTGCAAATGTGATGCCTGTCATCATCAAGCTTGGCTTGGGGATTGAGTGGTGGCTGAAACTTCAGACATTGCTGTGGAATAAAGCACCAACAAACAAGATACTATGCATGTAGCTGAAAGTAATGTTTAAGCTAGCGCCATAACATGAATACTATATACCTGAGATATGATGGGTTTTAAGTTTAATGCAATAAGACAGTCTTTAGGACTTTCATACTATTTTGTCAGATAATGCTCTGCTTCTAGAAATTGAGACAGCATTAAGTGATGGAACTACTCATCTTGATCAGCTTTAGGACTTCTCATTGGTGGTTTCTTGTCCTCTCTCTCTCTCTCTCTCTCTCTCTCTAAATCACTTTAAAATGACTATCATGAAGAAGAGTATTTATGCACTTGCTTAGATTTTCATATTAATCTCTGTTTTATAAATTGATCATTATTCATGTCACAATTTTTCAGTGAGTTTCAGCATTGTTTGGTACTTTTTTTGATTGTCATGACATCATCATCCATGTCGAATTGCTGTATTTTTCTCATGCGTCTTGTTGTAGGCCATCTCCATATGATTTAACCAAGTGTTGAGATTATTGTTATGAATTATCTTTTATTTTGTCAAATTCTGCAACCTTTGTTGTTTTATCCTTTTGTCATTTGAAATTTCATTTCTTCCTGCAGCAGGTAATTTAACTCTAGTTCCTACCACCGAAATAGTAGAGTTTACAAGCAAGTTGTTGTCAGATTCCCAAATTAAGCTTTACAGGAATAATCTGAAGATGCCAGCTCTAATATTGGATGAGAAGGAGAGGAAGCAAACGAAGTTTATAACGCGTAATGGATTAATAGAAGATCCACTTTCATTTGAGAAGGAAAGAGCAATGATAAACCCATGGACAAAAGGAGAAAAAGAAGTCTTCATGGAGCTGCTGGCCAGATTTGGTAAAAATTTTACAAAGATTTCTTCTTTTCTTAACCACAAAACAACGGCAGACTGCATAGAGTTTTATTACAAGAACCACAAGTCTGACAGTTTCAAAGAAGTTAAGAAACAACTGGATCTTAAAAAGCAGTGGCTTTGCTTACCCGCCAGCAATTATCTTGTAACATCAGGAAAGAAGTGGAATCGTGAAGTAAATGCTGCTTCACTAGATATGTTGGGTGCTGTATCAGTGGTAGCAGCACAAAGCAATAGTAATGCAAAGAGCCAACAAAGGTATGCTGGAAGGTCTGTTGATGGGGACTGTCATGGCTTGAAAGTGTCTTGTGGTAATTATGGGCCATTGGAAAGGGATGGCAGTGTTGAAATACCAGGGCATGAGAGAGAAACCGTTGCTGCTGATGTTTTGGTGGGGATATGTGGTGCACTATTCTCAGAGACAATGAGTTCTTGTGTTACTAGTTCCATTGATCCCGTTGAGAAGATGAATTATATGACAATAGAGCAGCCCTTGACTCCAGAAATTACTCAGAACTTTGATGAGGATGATGCATGTTCAGATGAAGGCTGTGGTGAATTGGACTCGGTTGATTGGACTGACGAGGAGAAGTCCTTGTTTGTCCGAGCTTTGAGCATGTATGGCAAAGATTTTGTAAGGGTCTCTCAGTGCATGGGAACAAGATCAAGGGAGCAATGCAAGATCTTCTTTAGCAAAGCTAGAAAATGCCTTCATCTAGATGTGATCTATCAAGGAACCGACAATGGTGGAATGCCAGCGAGTGATACAAATGAAGGAAGGAGTGATACTGATGATGCTTGTGCTGCTGAGATGGATTCAGCAATTTGCAGTACGCAGTCTTGTTCCAAAATGGATGCAGATGTCTCCCAGTCTGTGGCCAACATTAGCAGTGAAGGATTTGTTCATGCTGCAAGCACCACCCTGCAGACTGAAACTGATAGATCAAGTGAGCAGGATGTGGTGGGAGGAATAAATTTGGAAGAAGATGAGGACAAGGTTGATAAGCATGCATCTGTTCTTCATGATAACAAGCTGGTAAGTGAAGGGGACAATTCACAGTCTGTTATAACTTCCAAGGAAAATGCTGATGCTGCATTAAGACATAATGTATCTATACCGCTTCATGAAGCTGTAGAGTGCGGTGCTGCTGAAATTAAGATGGGGGGAAGCAGTTCTATTGTCTCACCAATTAAGCCTGTCTTTGCAGCATGTATGGAAGTTGAGTCCAAGGCATGCAGTGATGGTGTGGTCGAACTAAAAGATAATGGAGGAAAATTTTCTGCTGATGTGCTGAAAAGGGTAGTAGATGTGCCATTGCTGGTGCCTGAGACTGGGTCAAGTAATCGACAACGGAGAGATGTAGACTTAGGTGCAACTAGCAGTAGTACAATTTGCTCTTCTAGCGATTCCAAGGCAGATGCAAGTGCTTTGTACCCGGGAAATAAAGTTGATGATTGCCCCAGGTCCACACTTGCCCCCATCTACCAGCATCAGATACCACTGGAACTGCTCCCATGTCTGCAGAAGAAACCTCAGGGTATAACATTAAAGCAGGAGGATCCCCCTTCTGTACCATTGAACTCAGTGTTGCCTGATCCATCTTCTATTTGTTTTGAGGGCCCCCTTCATGTAACCCCTCAGGCCAATTTGTATTTTGGGGAGCATGGGAACAAGCAGCATCAGAATCCACTTGCCAGAGATATGTATCAGCAGTATATGATGAGAAATCCATCTCTGAATCAAGTTGATCAGCCCTTGCATATTCTCAGAGGCTATCCTCTGCAGGCGTTAAATCAGGAGGTGAAGAGAGAAGCAGATCCTCTGATCAGTGAAAAGGCAGTTTTCATGGAAAGCCATCCTAAGAGAAACGGGCTTTCCCAATCAAGCCAGTTCTTTATTTCAGAGATGCACAGCGACAATACCAATGGATCGGGCATCTCACATTCAAGGCCGGGGGTACTATTTTCCCCGAGGAAGGAGGCCCAACCAGAAGCTCAGTTAAAACATTGCTCTCAGAATGCTTGCTCTGAGCCTGAGGAGCAGTCACACCGAACTGGTGATGTTAAACTGTTTGGGCAAATTATCTGTCATCCATCATCCAACAGCAAGCCCTCCTCACCGAAATTGAACAGGCCTTCAACTTTGAAGTCATCAAATGGAGGAAAAGCTAGCATATCTTTTGCATCTAGACCTGGAAGTAGTGGTCACAGGGATCTGGAGGAATTGCCTCTAAGAAGTTATGGCTTCTGGGATGGTAATAGAATACAGACTGGGTTCTCATCCTTGCCAGAATCTGCTGTCATGTTGGCGAAGTATCAAGGATCGCTGACAGGAATTCCATTTTACTCAACCAAAGATAGTGTTCCCAGCAGCAATGGGATTTTATCAGACCATCAGCAGTCTTATATGCAGCACCTGTCATCAGATGGAAAGCGTCTTGAGAGCTTCTGTGAGCTGCAGAAGAGGAATGGAATAGAAATGGTTTCAGGGTTCCAGCAGCAAGGGAGGGCTACAAGGTTAGGATCCAACATGGTTAGGGGAGGGATGCTTGGTGGTGGTGGAGGGGTGTCAGACCCTGTGGCTGCCTTAAAAATGCATTATGCTGCAAGTGCCAAGATCCTTGGCGGCGATTTAGAGCCATGGAGGGGTGATATAGGAGGGAGATAGTGAAGTTTTATTTGAATAGGAAAGCGTGGCGAGTGATTGCTGGCGGTAGGAAGGGTGGTGACGAAATGTTGGGTTGGAAAAAGAGGCGTGGTTCTTGACGCCCTAGTGTATCATATTTAGTTTTGTAACTTTGAATGAAATCAAATCAAACGGGGTGGGTGGGGGAGGGGAGTGAATGCTTTCCTGTCCATGTTGTTCAGTCTTTGAAATGCTTTCTATTCTTTTTGTCTTCTCTCTGGGTGCCCAAGATTTTTAAATCAGATGGGCCTTTCCTATTTTCCTTTTTTCTTCTTTTCATCTCAATATACACGGCCAATTTTACTCATACCTGTTGTATTGCAGATTTTGTCATAACTGTTTTTACATCTAAAACTGTGTTAACGGGAGTTATTTGTGAATCATCCTTTACATCCGGGGTCTTAACAAAGCTTCATCAGTATTCAGTTGTGGTTTATGGTGAGACCGAAAGGAAAATCGTTTTCATTGACAAGGATGACATTAAATCACGTGAAGCTTCCTATTTACTGATTACTTTTTTATCCTACCTGTTAACTTATCTAAACAGGTGTTTGTGATGTGGATAAGCTTGTAGTGGGGGATATATGTAATATTTGTAAGTGACGTAAGATCAGGTTGTGCATTATATTATCAAACTTTGCTTGTTGGAGCTATTGATGAATTATCTGGATTGACTGCATTTTATTATTTTATATTTCTGATGCGTATTTTTTATGATGTTTTTAGGTGTCTTTGCTTCATGGTTGTGCTATTTTGAGTCTGAACAGGGTTTGTCGTCTTTTTAAATATTCAGAGAGAATTTGCTCCTTATTTGTTGACTGGATCGAACATTTTCCCCCGACTCCTATGCAGGGGAAAGGGAATGAGGCAACAAAGCCTTTTATTTGGATCATGACTTTTATTTTTGATTGTAATATATGATCAGGGTGAACATGTAAAATAGACAGTGCAAGGGAAGGTGGAATAAAGACTGAATAGACTAGAAGTTTCGATATAATCTTGCTGGCAGCACATTATCACAGTATGGTGGAAGTTTATTCTGCTCTAATCATAAGGATTTTTGAATATAATAGAAAATGTTTTGCCAAGTCAAAAAGAAAAGATCTTGGTTTGGGGATGTTGTACGCCATCAATAGAAAATAAGCAGACATTCAAGATTTGATGTATTTGTTGTGCGAAAATTTTTATCGCATTGATGACATGTTTTGCGTTTGTATTTGTTTGATGATGGTGGCGGATGGCTCCCGTTGCGGTCACCCTCACTCGTTCTGGTCTCTTCGTGAGTCATTTTCCGAGGCCACCTCGTACCACCGCTGAGCCTCCGCGCCAGTCCCCATTTTCCATCACTCGCTGTCATCTCTTTCCCTACGTCTGCTGCTACCTTTTTTTTTTTTTTTTTTCTTCTTCTTTTTGACCAATCCTCCCACTTCGACCGCCGCTACCATGCTTGCTCTCCTATACCTCTACGGCTCTACCCACTCCTAATCCAGCCTCTGACTGCGTCTACTACTGCATTTTTTTTTTTGACTATTCTTCCCACTTCAACCGCTGCTACTTTGCTTGCTGGCCTACACCTCTATCCACTCCTGATCGACCCTGTTGACTTCCCTGGGCACGCTTCTGAGCGTTGCAGTCTCCTTTGCCTGGCCGGTCGGCAAAAATCCTTTGCCGCCTCATTGAGCTTAACGATAAGAGTGGATATTCAAGGGATATCTTTTTTATTCTTAAAAGTCATAATATAAAGGATAGTAGAGAATAAAGTTAATCAAACGGATAATCCATAGTTAACCATGGGATATCCCCTCAATTTATTCTCTAGAGAATGCAGGAATAGCTGGTTATCCCTTCAAATAAGAGTAAAAAAAGGTTATCCTATGGATTTACCTTTTTGCATTTGATATGATCAATGGGATATCCCTAGGGATAGCCAGGGGATAAACTCTATTCCGTACACTTATCCATGGATAATATTTTTTTATCAAACACTACATAAGAGAGAGACCAAAAGTTCCGAACTGCCGTCCGCCTCTCCTCTCTGGCAACGGGAGTCACAAATTCTAAGGATTTTTTTTTTTTTTGAAAAAAAAGATATCGAGACCTAAATAACCATGAAATCGCCAACTCCTAAGCTATGTTTGGTCTCCTGTTTCTCCACTCCTCCCCCTGCTTTACTCCATTTGTATTTACAGGCATATGCAGTTGTAAAAGAATTCTGGAACAACATCATTGAATCATGGAACCTTAATATTACCAACCTGACGGTAATCGACTTCATGAAGGAACTCATATAGCTCACATCCATCGTCAAGCTCATAGCGACTGACGGCTTTCACAAATTTCTCAATCTCGAAAAAGCAATCTGCCTCATTGCACCACCTATTTGGAAGAGCAAATTGTCGGGAAAAAAGAAAAAAAATCAGTCTTGGCTTGGTTGGTCTCCAACAGCAAACACATATTTACTGCTCTCCTGTGCCTGCCCAGATATCTTTGGAAACTCAGCTGTCTCCTATTCAAGCTTCCACCACTATCGAACTCAATTCGTGCAATCTGGTCCGATTGGAAAGAAACAACTAAAAAAAGCAATTAAAAAAAAGGCAAGATCTCCACGCAAGTTAGGCCAGTAGATGCCGTGGTCACCGTGGTTAATGGCGGTTGACTCGCTGGTGTCGTTTTTGACTGGCCAATTTGCATGGCGAAGAACTGATTAGTTGGGCCTCTTGCGGGCCAGATTTTGGGCCTTGGACACACTACTTGTTGGGCCTTTTGCGGGGGGAGGCGATCCCTTAGTCGAGAAGGAAAAGACTTATTGTATCACTCTTTCTATGCAGTAAGCACGCATTGATTGATTAACGGTCCGTTAGTATTGAACTGATTAGTTGGGCCTCTTGCAGGCCAGATTTTGGGCCTTGGACACACTACTTGTTCGGCCTTTTGCGGGGGAGGCGATTCCTTAGTCGAGAAGGAAAAGACTTATTGTATCATTCTTTCTATGCGGTAAGCACGCATTGATTGATTAATGGTCATTAGTATTGATGCGCATGCGATCAATCCATGCAGGTGATACTTCATAAATTTTTTTTTATTATTTTTATTTTTGTTTTTTGTTTTTTTATTTTTAATTTTTTTGGCTTCGGCCACCACCTTCGATCCAGCGCGGTCAGCTTGGCGCCGGCTAACGTCACCACTGGCTCCAAAGTGCCTCCACTCTCTCGGCTAAAGGCGAGAGGCAAAAAAAGCTCCGCCTCTCTCTCCGTCTTTCTATGTCCCTCTTCCTCTTGGCCTTTTTGACTAATTAAACCCGCTCCATTAGATTCATGATTTAAGTTTCTTTTGTGGCGTGGTATTTTATGATCCTCATACTAAAAAATCCCAGAAAAGACTCTTGGTGCCACGCCTCGGACATTAGAGTTGATTCAATTTATGAAAATCTGCTGCATGCTATACACAGCATGCAAGGCGTCTGATACAATAAAAATTAATTAATAAACTAAAACTTTATTATATAATCATTTTATAAACTAACATTCATACCACTATATCTAATGTCTCCACTCTCTCGGCCAAAGGATTGGGTCAGATGAGCTTGAATTGGTTCTCACCTACGTAATCAAATTTTAAATTAATTTGATATTTATAATGACTCATAACTCAACGCTGACTCGGGACTAAAACTTACCATTACTCCCCCTATGTCTTAAGGCCCATGGGTCATTTGGGTTCAATAATTACCTTAAGTATTAGAAAAAATCTTTCTGCACCACATGCAATACAAAAGAGTGCACTAATTGATCGTACATATATGCGATTGACTAAAGAATAAAATTATTTTTGGTATGCGGCTACATGCGCATGCGTTGCAGGCGATCTGCACTATGCTCGGTATACAAAGTCCTTTCTTAACTATTATCTCAGTTTAAGCCCACTCTTAATTAGATTAGGTCCACAAACAATTCCATCAATTAGGTTCTAGTCGAACCAATTCAATCCAGGCTTAGCCAGTCTTGATTAAGGTCCCATCGATCTTAATTCAATCAGGCTACTAATTAAGCTTAAACGGGCTGAACCAATTTCAATTCGGTTGAACCGTTTCAAGATACGGTCAAATTCTAATTTATAAGGCCGGTTCAAAGATGAAATGGTTTAAGGCTCAATTTGAACGGGTTCACTGACTGGTTGAACCAGACTACAGGCTCAGCTTCCCGGCTTAACTGGTTCTCAAACCAACGATGGAAAGGCTGACAACAGCTGGAACTAGGCTGGCTTGGACTCTATCGGCGGAAGACCCTAGCCCCGAATCCGATCGCAGCCGGCCCTGGCTCCGGCGAGGTGTCGACCGGAAAGGACACCGGAAAATTCAATCAAGAGCAGGGCACGGTCACATTTCCTGACCATTATTCCTTCTCTGGCAAGAGGATTAAGGCACTGGAGTTTACCTGAGGATTCTTGGATCAAATCCAAGAAAGGTGGTTGATCGGCCTCAAAGAAGGAATGGGACTTCTTCCACGAAACCGGCGGATTCCACCCTCAAAACTCGGGCCGGCGTCCTGGTTCTTTGCCAACGATGGTTATGGAAAGGCCATCGTTAGCTATAAAGAGGATAAGGCGTATCCTTAATCCCTCTGTGAAGTAATCTTAGCAATGTGTGCATTATATTTTCGACGGTTTCTTTCGATAATTTAAGCCTCGATTGTCTAATGATTTATCTGTTCTCTATTGTCTCTGCCATCCGTGGTGTTTTACAGCTGTCTATATACGTAACACTGTTTCGTTTTTCCTCGTCGCGCTAGATGTTCCCGCTACTAGTTTGCCATCACACTCGAAAGAAAGATGGCTCTAGCTGGAGTTTTGCGGGGCGGGATTCGCCCCCTTCTCAGCTCGATGTTTTCTGCCGCTTTCACTCCCACTATCTCCAATGGTCTTGGCTCCTTCGCCTGTTGCTCCTACCACTGGAGTTCGCCCTGCATTATTCTCTAATGCGCACCAGGGCTTGTCTTTGGAAAAGTTGCTTTGTTACTTCTACAGCAGGTGCAGTTTCGAGCAGCTTGACTGATGATCGTTTACCGAAGAGAAGGCCTGGAGCAAAAGAAGCGGCCTCAGACCTTCAGGTTTGGATTTAAATCCTCTCTTCTGGTTTATTACCTTTGCGCTTTAGGTGTGCCTTCGCCTTTTTTTGTAAAGACCATGTTATTTTGCATATTGGCTTGCTTTCATAGGCTAATATCATGTTTGCCAGCTGCACATTCGTTCGTTGTAGTGAATTGCCTTACAAATCACTGAATGACATGTCCAAATTTGTTGGTTGCCCATCCTCCATTTAGAGGAATGAATGTGCTTTCTGATGGAGCCAGTTGATCTCATGGAGAATAAAAATTTTTTGGACGGCTCCAATGGCCGATGGCTCCAAAGACCGATCCCAAAGGCCGACGGCTCCAAAGGTCGACACCTTCATGACCGACGGTTCCAACGGCCCCGACGGCCCCAAAGGCCGACACCTTTAAGGCCGACAGCTCCATCGGGTCAAAGAACACGCGAGTCAATTCTTAGCAATTGGGTTTGACATGGCTTACCTCGACTCCCGTGTCGATTGCGGCCCATCTCGACATCCGTGTCGGCCAGGGCCCATCCCAACCTCGGCGTCGGCCATGGCCCATCTGGACATCCGTGTCGGCCAGAGCCCACCCCGAATTCCGTATCGATTGCGGCCCATCTCGACATTCGTATCGGCCAGGGCCCATCCCGACCTCGGCGTCGGTCATGACCCATCTCGACATCCATGTCAGCCAGGGTCCATCCCGATCTCGGCATTGGCCATGCCCCATCTCGACATCCCGGCCAGCCCGACTCGGCCCCGGCGTCTCCAGTTCCGCCGAGTCGGCCAAGGCCATCCCCGACCGGCCCGACTCGGCCCCGACGCCCCTAAGTCCGTCGACTCGGTCCCGGCGTCTTCAGTTCCCACCAGATCAGCCCCAGCATGGTCCTATCGGTTCAGGGTGCCATCTCTGACGCGCGCTGCCTGACAATGCCGGATCAACAACCTTGTTAGGGTCCCCAGTCAAGGACTCCAAAACATTCACCAACTCCTCTGCGCGATCCGCTCCAACACCATAATTGATCCTCCCGAACCGTTTCCAATAACACACGAGCGTGGTAATTAGGATCTAACACACAAGAAATGAAGAATGCCTCACTATTATTACGAAGAACGTGGTCTCAGGATTATTAGTCCTTCGAACCATCAGAACACAAGAACACTCGTACAAGGGTTATTAGCCCAAACACGCCCAAACTTAAGAGGTTATCAGCCCCCAAGTTTACTGGCATAAACGTGTCTATACCTGGCCAACATTCATAAGCTCTCTAGGCTTACAAAACACAACTCTCTCCCTCCTCTTCCTATTGCTCCTGAGGAGTGCTTATATAGGCATCCTCAGGAGCTTACAAAATCCTACCAACCCAATCAAATCAAATCTAGATCAAATCTTCAAGATTCTAAGGAAACAATTCGAAACAATTCCTAGAATCAAGGAGATTTGACAATACATGCCTAAAACAACTTAACTGAAAAGGAAACTAATCTTCCCAATCAAATCAAATCTAATCTTCAAGATTCTAAGGAAATAATTCCTAGAATCAAGGAGATTTGACGATACATGCCTAAAACAACTTAACTGAAAGGGAAACTAATCTTCTAGAGTTTAGGAGAAACATCCTAAATCTAGAAGATATGATTTATTCAATCACCTTCTAGAATTTAGGAGAAACATCCTAAATCTAGAAGATATGATTTATTCAATCACTCCCTACAAGAAAATCAATTTATGAAGATATCTCCATAATGCACTTGATCTCGCCGCCATCCGCCGCCCTACACGGTAGCGCTGCCGCCTGTCACTGGGGCCGCATCTCGTAACTTATCCTCCCTATCGTGGCCGTATAGGCCATGGTCTTCGTTTGGGATCCTTTCATTCCCCCTTCCATTAAGTGTACCCTTGTCCTCAAGGGTAAATTGTGGGAACCTTAAGGCTATGTCATCATAATCCTCCCAGGTTGCTTCCTCTCTAGGTAGCCCTCTCCATTGCACCAATACTCTCCAGATCTTCCTTCTAATCCTCCCACGTGGCACCATTTTGTATTCAAGAATCGTTGTGGGCTGTAGTAGCATTCTACCTTCCTCATTGAAAGAAGGCAATTCCTTTACAATCAAGCTAGGATCCCCAACTCGTCTCTTGAGGAGAGACACATGAAACACTGGATGAAGTCTTGAGGTTGGTGGTAATTCCAGCCGATACGCAACTTCTCCGATACGGGCAGCCACTTTAAATGGTCCATAGTACCTTTTCTTTAGCTTGTAGCTTGCCTTTCTCTTCATTGTCTTTTGGCCATAGGGTTGAAGCTTCAAGTACACAAAGTCCCCGGGCTCAAACCCTTCTAGCATTCTCCTTTTATCATAATATTTCTTCATGCTCGATTGGGCCTTCTTAAGCTCCCTCTTTGCCTTGGCTAGTATCTCGTCTCTAGTGATCAAGGCTTCCTCCACTTCCGCATTCTTAGCCGTACCCCTCTCATAAGCCACCAAGGTAGGAGGCTTCCTTCCATACACTACTTCAAATGGGCTAAGTGTGATGGAAGAGTGGTATGTTGTATTATACCAATATTCCGCCCATGACATGTAGTCCATCCACCTTGCTTGCTCATCATGGCAATAGCATCTCAAGTATTGTTCTAATGTATGGTTGACCACCTCTGTTTGGCCATCGGTCTGCGGATGGTATAAAGAACTTGTCTTCATTTTGCTCCCTTGCAGTGCAAACACTTCCTTCCAAAAGGAGCTCATGAACACCCGATCCCGATCCGTAACAATGGTTCTAGGGAAACCATGGAGCTTTACCATGTTGTCCACAAAGGCCTTAGCCACACTCTTCATTGTAAATGGATGCTTAAGGGTATGAAGTGAGCATACTTACTTAAGCGATCCACGACCACCAAGATCACTTCGTACCCTTGACTTGCGGGCAAGCCCTCCACAAAATCCATGGACAAGTCTTCCCATATAGCTTCCGGTATGGGTAAGGGCTGCAAGAGACCTGTAGGGGCCTTCGTATCATGTTTGACCTTTTGACACACGTCACATTCCGCCACCCACTTCTTTACACTTCTCTTTAGGCCCTCCCAATAGAAGAAATGCTTGATCCTTATATAGGTCCTAAGCCATCCCGAATGATCACCTTCTTTGCTATGGTGGAAGTGAGTGAGAATCTCCTTCCTCAGGTTTGGTACGTCGGGCACATAGACATAGGACTTGTAGTAGATAAGCCCATCACGCCATTTGAATCCGGTCACCCCATTACATGGACTCTCAAGCTTCTCTATGATCTCTTGAGACCTTGCATCCAACTCCACAGCCTCTCTAAGCTTGTCCCATATCCTCCATTCAGCTCCACTCAAGGCCATATGTTCAGCCTCATCTTCATACAAAGTCCACATCATTGGATTTTCCTCCTTCCTTGACAACGCATCAGCCACCTTATTCTCCTTGCCGGGCTGATATATAATGTCATACTCGAATCCCAGAAGCTTCACAAGAAACTTCTGTTGCTCTGGCGTCACGATCTTTTGTTCTAGCAAGTGTCTTAATGCTTGTTGATCGGTCACTATAGTGAACTTTCTTCCCAAGAGGTAAGGTCTCCACACCTTCACCGCATGCACAACCGCCAACATTTCTCTTGCATAAGTGCTCCATGCTTTCTTCATTGGCCCTAAGGCCTTGGAGATATAAGCTATGGGCCTCCTTTCTTGAGCTAGTACCGCCCCAATCCCTTCTCCACTTGCATCAGTATATACTTCAAATGGTTTCTTGAAGTCGGGCAAGGCCAAGACGGGTGTCTTGGTCATGGCTCTCTTCAAGTTCTCAAAAGTTCTTCTTCCATCTTCGGTCCACTCGAAGCCCTTCTTTTTTAGCATGGAGGTAAGTGGCTTGGCTATCAATCCATAGCCTTGCACGAACCTTCGATAGTAGCCCGTCAAACCAAGGAATCCTCGTAGAGCCGACACATCCTTGGTAAGAGCCAATCCACCATAGCTTCCACCTTCCGCTGGTCCACTTTTACTCCTTGGCCCGATATGATGTGGCCAAGGTACTCCAGCTCTTCTTGCATAAAGGCGCATTTGGAAGCCTTGATGAAGAAGTGGTGCTCCTTCAAGATCATCAATACTCGCTCCAATTGCTTCAAGTGTTCCTCCACATTCTTTGAGTACACCAAGATGTCATCGAAGAATACTAATACAAACTTTCTCAAGAATGGCTTAAATATGACATTCATAGCCGCTTGGAAAGTTGAGGGGGCATTGCATAGCCCAAAAGGCATCACTAGGTACTCATAGTGGCCGGAATGAGTCCTAAATGCCGTCTTATGGGTATCTTCCTCTTTCATCCGGATTTGATGGTATCCGGCCCTTAAATCCAGCTTGGTGAACACATGAGCCCCATGCAACTCATCAAGCATCTCGTCCACTATTGGTATGGGAAATCTGTCCCTCACTGTTGCCTCATTCAATGCTCTGTAGTCGGTGCAAAAACGCCAACTTCCATCCTTCTTCCTCACCAGCAACACCGGTGATGAAAAGGGACTAGTGCTTGGTCGAATCAAGCCACTAGCCAACATCTCCTCCACTTGTCTTTCGATCTCACCCTTTTGAAAGTGAGCATACCGATATGGTGGCACATTTACCGGTTTGCTCGCATCTTTCAGCACAATGCGATGATCAAATTTCCTACTTGGTGGTAATGAAGTAGGTACCTCCAATACTTCCTTGTGTCTTTCTAAAACTGTCTTCACACCTTGGGGCAGCTCCTCATTTCTATCACTATACTTCTCTTCTTGCCCTTCATTTCCTCGGTTTTGGCCCATCACTATGGCGAAGCAATGAGCCCCACCCTTGCATAGTTTTTCAAACATATTGGCCTCGCAAGGCCTTGGCTCTTTTGATGCTAGAGCTGTCCACGTCCTCTTCTTCTCTCCAAGATTGAACTCCATAGTCATCTTCTCATAGTCGGTGACGACCTTGCCAATGCCTCTTAGCCATGCATTGCCCAAGACAACATCTAGCCCCACCAATGAGAGTACGTGAAGATCAGCCGCTATACGGACACCTTGGACATTCATCTTCACGGTTCGCACTACCATCTCGCACCTTAGCTTTTCCCGTTTGCCACCTTCACATCGAATGGCTCTACTTCTTCCCCATGCAATCCCACCTTAGAAAGGACGCGGGAATTGATGAAGTTGTGGGTAGACCACTATCCACCAATAATGTCATTTCATGCTTGCCAACCCAAGCCATAAGTCGCATGGTTGAGGGCTTTTGTACGCCGGACATGGCATTGAGGCTCAACTTGGCTTCCTCACTTTCCTCATCGCTAGAGGACTCCTCATGCCCGTGCTCTTTCTCACTTGTCTCCCCCAATTGCTCCTCCTCTATCTCGATCATACACATGACCTTGGCTTTCTTGCATTGGTGATCACGGCTCCACTTTTCACCACATTTGAAGCATAAGCCCTTCTTTATGTACTCATCAAGCTCCTCACGACTAAGCTTCTTGACTTCCTTCCCTTTGCTCCTTGAATCTCCCGTAGTCCCCTCCTTTCCTTTCCAAGACCCCGTGGAATACAAGGGTTTATAAACCTTGTTAGCCACTTGATCCTTGACGTGTCTTTTCTCGAAGTGATGACTTTCTTCAAGGATTTCAGCCATCCTCATTGCTTCTTGCAGCCTAGTGGGCTGCTTCAACTTGAGCTCCTTGGCAATCCATGGTTTTAGACCATCCACGAAAGTGCCGATAAGTGCCTCCTCAGACCAACCCCTCACCAAGGTTTGGAGTTGTCGAAATTCCTCCACATACGCATGCACCTTGCCATCTTGCTTGAGCTTAGCTAGCTGGCCATGATGGTTGATAATGGGCGAAGGCCCAAATTGCATAAGCAGCTCCCTCTCGAATGCCGTCCACCCGAGACTTCTTCCTTCCTTCTCATATTGGGCCCGTATCCATCTCCACAATTTGCTTGCCTTCCCATCAAGGAAGAAACATGCTGTGGCCACTCTTTCTGTCCTTGGTATTTCATATATATGAAAATAGTGGTCCGCCTTATCGAGCCACTCATGAGGGTCACCACCATTGAACTTAGGGAAGTCAATTTTTGGTCTCCTTGGTCCTCGGTTGTTAAACCGATTTCCATCATCATCTTCATAGTCACCTCCACGGTAATGTGGCCTTCTAGGTCCTCGGTGGTTAAACCGATTTCCTTCATCTTCATTATGATAGTGGTGGTTTCTTCTCGGTTCTCATGTCTTCTAGCATCTTCATGGATCCGGCCATAGGGCATTTCTTCCCATACCGACTCCCACCGAGTCTTTCCTCCGTCGTTGCATGGTTATCAACATCACGATCAGACTCCTCCTCTTGCAGCCACCTTTCCACTACCTCGTGCTCATTCTCCACACGCCCGCCCAATCTAAGAGGTTGCCTTGGTCTAGGCTCTCCCCTTGTGGACTTAGAAATGTGAGTTTCCCTTCCATCAACGAGTTACTCCTCTTCCACCCTTGGGGTTTATCCGCGGTTGGCCCCATTCGCTTCTCCTCCAAGTCTTGCCAATATTGCTTGCAAGTCTCTCTCATGCCTTCCATCGCCTTCATGTTCTCCTCCGTAGCATTAGTGACGGAAGTGATGGCTCCTTGCATATGAGTCATGTTGGTGGTAGTCTCCGCCATCTGCTCCTTCATCCAAAGAGTGGATGACTCCAAAGCTTCAAAGCGGTCTCGATTGGATGGAAATGTACTTGATCCGGCCTCCATTGGAATATGGACTGCGACAACAAGTCCAACCTTGGGTTCTCTCCAAAATGAAGATCGAACCCCCTCCACGAAGAACTTTGCACGAACAACTTCCGACCTTGGGTTCTCTCCAGAAGAAGATCGAACCCCCACCTCAAATAATAACTCCAACAAGAACAAACAACTTTTAACTATAACAATCTAACCCCCACCTCAAATAATAACTCCAACAAGAACAAACAACTTCTAGCTATAACAATCTAACCCCCACCTCAAATAATAACTCCAACAAGAACAAACAACTTCTAACTATAACAATCTCAACAAAGAGAATCAAAGTAAGGTTTGCTCGTGATTACCCCGCTTGAAGCGTAGAGATCTTCAAGCAATTCATCTCAATGAAAGCACCAATTTGTTAGGGTCCCCGGTCAAGGACTCCAAAACATTCACCAACTCCTCTGCCGATCCGCTCCAACACCATAATTGATCCTCCCGAACCGTTTCCAGTAACACACGAGCGTGGTAATTAGGATCTAACACACAAGAAATGAAGAACGCCTCACTATTATTACGAAGAACGTGGTCTCAGGATTATTAGTCCTTCAAACCACCAGAACACAAGAACACTCGTACAAGGGTTATTAGCCCAAGCACGCCCAAACTTAAGAGGTTATCAGCCCCCAAGTTTACTGGCATAAACGTGCCTATGCCTGGCCAACATTCATAAGCTCTCTAGGCTTACAAAACACAACTTCTCCCTCCTCTTCCTATTGCTCCTGAGGAGTGCTTATATAGGCATCCTCAGGAGCTTACAAAATCCTACCAACCCAATCAAATCAAATCTAGATCAAATCTTCAAGATTCTAAGGAAACAATTCGAAACAATTCCTAGAATCAAGGAGATTTGACAATACATGCCTAAAACAACTTAACTGAAAAGGAAACTAATCTTCCCAATCAAATCAAATCTAATCTTCAAGATTCTAAGGAAACAATTCCTAGAATCAAGGAGATTTGACGATACATGCCTAAAACAACTTAACTGAAAGGGAAACTAATCTTCTAGAGTTTAGGAGAAACATTCTAAATCTAGAAGATATGATTTATTCAATCACCTTCTAGAGTTTAGGAAAACATCCTAAATCTAGAAGATATGATTTATTCAATCACTCCCTACAAGGAAATCAATTTCTGAAGATATCTCCATAATGCACTTGATCTTGCCGCCATCCGCCGCCCTACACGGTAGCGCTGCCGCCTGTCACTGGGGCCGCATCTCGCAACTTATCCTCCCATGTGGCCGTGTAGGCCATGGTCTTCGTTTGGGATCCTTTCAAACCTACCGGTAACATCGTTGATGGGACTAGACCCAGCTACCCAGCAGCCCCGCCGGCTGATGGGACGTAGCCCCCCAATGAGCCCAGATTCACGCAACTGAACTCCGCAGACATCTCCTCACGCAATCTCACGTGATCGTGCCAGGGTCAACCCCTATAAAAAGGTGAATCCATCACCAAACAGGTATGCGCGATAACCCCAAAATCGCCATCTTAACTCTCAAAAAGGGATTCCTTCTCCGGAAGATCCCTTTTTTCCATACAAAACAGGGCTCACCCGAGCCCTTCTTCAGCTATGACTTCAGTCACTAACTTGGCCGTCGGAGGGTCCCACCGGAGACCCCCTCCGGTCCCGGGACTTTTTTGCAGGCAATCCGACGAAGCGAGGATTCGAGAAGCACCTCCGTTCCCAACGTCCAGGAAAGGTGATTGAGCGTCATCAGATTGGCACGCCAGGAAGGGGGGATAAGAAAAAGTAACGAACGTTCTCCCTGAGCTACATCTCTCTCCTCCTCTTCTCTTCAAGGAGCCCTGGTGGTGACGCGAGCTCAGGATGCCTCCGTCAGCTGTCCAGCGGGGCTCCCCCCGCCAACTGGGCAGCAGAGGCCAATCCCCCTGCTACCAACCCTCCAGTTGCCTGCCCGCGCTGGAGGCCGTTGATCAAACAGCGGAGCGGCTGGCAACTCTTTCCCAGTAAGTCCTGAATCTCACCGCCATGGTCCACGGGCTCCAGCAACAACCGTCCGTGGCCACCCAGCATCAGACTGCTCCCCTCGCCAGTCAGCAGTCGGCGAGGGGAGGTTCTCCTTGGCGGGAGCCCTTCTTCTGACCTCAGTCACTAACTTGGCCGTCGGAGGGTTCCACCGGAGACCCCCTCCGGTTCCGAGACTTTTTTGCAGGCAATCCGGCGAAGCGAGGATTCGAGAAGCACCTCCGTTCCGACGTCCAGGAGAGATGATTGAGCATCATCACTTTCTAAAATGAAGTTGCTCATTTTCCTTGTTCCCATGAGTATGGAGCTAGTGTTTGTATGATCTTAAGGAGCACGTTTGAAGCATTTCGTTTTTCTAAAATAAATATCATTTGACTCAATTTTTTTGAAAGCTGGATTGGACCGTGGAGTCAGGTTTGACTGAAATTGAACTTGAATAATTTTTTACATGGGAAAACATTGTATGTCCTGACCGTGATGCATATGATGGTAATTTCTTTAATCTAACGCTGCTTAAAAAGAAAACTGTGATACTTGTTTGGTCTATGGTAGTATCAGAAAGATGTTAGACTGCAAGCCTATTGTAGACATGATGCTTATAACTCATAAATTTCGATATGGTCAATACTGTGGTTCATCCAGCTGGAGCAGGTAAACATTATTTTAGTTTGATTTCTGCTCTTCTTATGAGAGCATAATATATTTACGAGTTTAGGAAGGCACTCAATTTCGGAGGTTCAATCTGTAAATTTAAAAGAAAGATGAAAGTGTTAGGCAGACCCCAAATAGCTGGGATAATTTATTTATTTATTATTAAAGTTGTTATTATCTGAATAGTTCCTTATTTATGATCCTCAAGATGCTGACACTTTTCCAACTTTGTTCATCACTATTCTTGACGCTCTGAAGTGGGTGTATCTTCCTTTATCTTGAGATACTTCCTTTAACATCTAGTGAGCATCTGGTATGATCAAATCTGGGTTAAATCACAGGTATAGATGATATCGGTCATCCCAAGTGACACAGTAGTTATTTTTTTGTCATAGGTTTGATATGTTTGTTGATTTAAGTTTCACACTCCTTCCTCTTTTTTCTGTAGTTTTAAAGACTTAATACCATCAGCATATCTCACATACCTACGTATTTGTAAATAATTTAATTATATTTTCCAGAAATCTCTTGTTTTGCTTCTTTCAAGGGCTGGTTATGAGTATGGTCACAATTACTTGAATTATGAACAAAGGTTAATTTATTTTTCATTTGTAGCCTGGCAGAAGTTTACCTGAATGTGGGAAAAGTCTTGATTTTCAATATTATCATCATTGGGAAATTTGTCTAATTTGCATTCTCATTTTGAGTTATCACTGGTTTTCACTAAATCATAACTCTTATAGCTGATTTTATTAATGTCGGTTACATACTACATTTTCAGACCGAAAATATGTTTCTTTTCTATCCTGCCATACATATAGTGATGCTGTGATGAAGATTGCAGGCCCTTATGCTTGGGTTCAGTATGATTCCTGGAGAACCAGTACCTAGAAGTCAACCCAATGAAGGAACTGTCCAGGGAAGGAAGCAAAAGAAGCACATCAAGCAAAGGCATTTATATTGATACATTTGCAACAAATTTCATTTTCTGGATTTTATTCTTTTGTAGTAGGAAGTAATATTCACTATTCTCATGGAACTCTTTTACTCAGCTTCCTTGATTCACGATTTTATCTCCTTGTCAACCGTAATGCCATCAGTCATCATTTTTTTGTTAGGATTAACATTAGTAATCCTTTTGAAGACCTGCAATTGCTGCTAAACAAATTTTCTCTTTTAATCACCTTTGCAGTTCTTGTATCTGGTTGATGCTTAATCTGTCAAGCTTCGTTGATTCCATGCATTGTGGTCTTGCTTTTTTGCTCGCATAGTTGCTTATTCTGTTGAGTTTTGAATGTTAACAAGCACATCATGACATCTTTTCTGAAGCTATATCTAGTAAACTGCAATGTTCTTATTTATTCTTTCATTTTATTCAAACTATCAAGTTATTGAAGGTTGCTAATATTTTATTTTCTTACAAAATTTATTTCCATATGAAGTTTTTTACTTCATTATCGATACCTTTAATCTAATAAGTTAAATCCATTTATGATTCATATTCTTTTTTTTCATTAGAGATAATTGTTATAACTATGTATTGGAAATCTGATCTATGGTCGGACGGTGAACTTGGTAGATTATCCATATATGGATAAAATAACAAAAATTTTAACAAATTGAATGTGCCAATGTCAATTTCTATCATGCCTACGGAATTTTGAGAAAAAAATTGAAAGAGACTTATTGCTTCATATATGTCATTTTTGTTGTTTGATTACGACCTAGATCAATTTGTCAAGTCACTCTTAGATTATCACAGTCATCCGCATATGTGTCAGCACAATTCAGGCATCTGCAACAATGAAGAACCCTCCAATCAGTGCACATATACTTTCCTAAACTAGCAAGCAAACTGTCTCTATATGAACGAGGAAAAAAATGAAGCTTATTTTTCAGCAATTAAGAAGAAGACAAGAAGATAAACTATAACAGACTATTGAGGATGTAAATAATGAAAATTTCTGAATACGTTTATTTATGCTGATTTCTTTTTTTGGGATTGTTTCTCTGCATGTGTTATTTCGAAGCCAAGAGGAATTTGCTCCTGTTAGTAAAATTGGAATTGTTGGACTTTTTAGGTGGAATGTAATTGAAGTTTTCTTGTTGCCATATGACATTACATATGCTTCTACATATGACTTGTTACATACCAACTCATCATATGTGCTTTACCGGGGGTATGGAATGGGCTCTTCATCCAATGCCCTTGGATGCGGCTAAAAATGGGTTATGGTATTTGATGGTCCAGGATTTGCCAACTAATTAGATAAACTGTTATCTTGTTGGATAAAATGTTGCCAGTTGATGATAATACCCAAGTTTAAAGTCATATTCATCTTTCTTTGAGTTGCCATTGAAAGAGTGATTGCTTATGTTAAACTGTTGTTCCTCCTCCTCCTCGCATTTTGAAAGTATACTGCCTTACCTGGTTAAAGGAAGGTATATGCTGATTGTTTTTTGTCCATTAGATAAACCATTCGTGTGTAAATTTCTATCTGCTAGTGCAATGATGATGATCACTTAGTTAATTCAATTGTTTTGTGGTATCTGTGCATGAGCAGTCCGAGACAAAGAAGCGCAAAGCTCAGTGGGCAGAGGCTGGAAAGAAGAGGATCGAGAGGAAGATGACTGCAGTGGCAAGGGAAAAAAGCTTGGGCTCAAAGGTTGATAGAATTGCAGCAGCTTGAAGAAAGCAGAGTAAGCTGCAGTGGCTCGATAACAACAAATTAAATGAGTGACTCATGTTCTGCTGCCTGGTCCTCTTTACTGGCGGTGACTCCTGGAAAGCTGCAATGCAGGCTGCTATTTGATGTGGGCGAGCAAGCTGCCATGGTGAGCGCTGATCATGGTGCTCTGATGTAGATTAGATCCTTTTTTAACATTTCCAGGATTAAAGGGAGAACGAAATTAGAGCTCTTTGTTTGTATGACCGTTAAAACGCAAGCCCAATGCTTCCTCGTTTAATTTCACAACTCT
The DNA here is from genome assembly GCA_900491605.1 of Calamus simplicifolius. NCBI lineage: Eukaryota > Viridiplantae > Streptophyta > Magnoliopsida > Arecales > Arecaceae > Calamus > Calamus simplicifolius. Next base: position 119,996 of record UESW01002670.1, on the reverse strand, counting down.
TTTAAATTACAGGGGCTTAAGTAAGTAACATGGTTTGAAGAAAATTTTTAATGGATGATACGTAAGTGGAATGGGTGGCGATTCTTTGACAACCTTGGGGGTCAATGTAATGGTACACCTTACTTGATGCAGTTGATCTCTCGTGTAATTACACCAATATTAAAACGGTAAAAGAGATGGAAAGCATATTTGCCTTATCCCAGCGTCAATAAACGGAAGAGGATTCTCAGCTTAATTACTACTGAGATAGTAGTGATGGGTATAAAAGAGACGATGCAATTTCATCAAAAAGGCTCATTCACAAAGCATTTGTACATCATCCAAGGTGCTGCCCAGCCCAACTACATGATGTAACTTTGTCCATTTGGCCCTTGCATTGGAAGGCAAGCATCCATTCTTCTACCCATAATTAAGGAATCTATACTCAGCATGCATGCATGTATTCTCTCCTCCACATCTCAGACATTGGGAGAATGCCTGCCCTGGATGCATATAGAAGCTAGCTGCTGCTGCTGCTGCGGTGACGGACGCTACCTAAAGAAACTCGCAATTAAACAAAGAGAAGGGACTAGGGAGCTAATTAATACTAATAGAGCTGTTCCCTTTTGTCACGCCACCACCTCCACCTGGGGCAAAAGAACATTAATTAACGAATAAGCAATTGTTTATTAAGCAAGCTTGCAATTGTATTTTCGGAGAAGGGGAAGGGAAAGGTAGATGATTAATTAGTATACCAGTAGTAGTCCCAGCGGGGTCGGATCTTGGACATGCGGTTCTCGCCGTAGGGGTACTCGGATATGGCACGGCGGGCGTTGCGGAAGGCGCAGCAGCCGATGGAGTAGATGGCGATGAGGAAGACGAGGACGACGACGTTGAGGACGGAGAGCTTGTGCCAGTCCCGCCGCACCTGCTCCAGCACCCCGGCCTTGCACGAGTCGCACTCGTAGCACAGCACGCTCGCCGCGTTGTTCCACCGGTAGCAGTCCTCGTCCTGCGCCGACATCGCCATCCCCGCGCTGTACGTGCACGACGTCGGTGGCTTGCAGCACCCGGACTGCAGCAATATATATATATATATATATAGGATCAAAATATATATATTTTTAATTACTTTCTCATTTCTATCGACCGAGACTAATTTGTTCTTCAAAACATATTTTTACCTGGATCGGCGTGAGGTCCTTTTGGAGATAGTCCAAGGGAGACCAGAGGGCGATCTTGGCGCAGGCCTTGGAGCCCACGACGCAGGCCCGCGCCGCCCGCCAGTACCGGTCCTCCGTGATCCGATGCCGGAGCCACTCGGAGTAGTCCTCCAGGTGGTATTCGCGGTACACCCGGCCGGGCACCTGCGTCCCGCCGCCGCCGCCGGTGACGGCGAACCCGAACACCGTGAGCCCGAGGAGCGCCGCGATCAGGAGGAGCATCACAAGGAGGTAGAGCCACAGCGCCCACGCCACGTGAAAGCACGCCCCCACGAACCCCGCCAGCGACACCAGCAGCACCACGAAGCCCAACACCAGCAGCGGCGTCTGCAGCGACGACTCGCACGTCGCCGAGCTCCGCGCCAGCCACAGCCCCCCGCCGATGATCGGAATCGACGCCAGCAGCGTCAAAAGGTTCAGGTATCCGATCACCGTGTTGCTGAATCGGTACGCGGCCATCTCCACTCTCTCTCTCTCTCTCTCTCTCTCGAGATTGGTTGGTATTATTCTTGCTACTTTGCTTGCTTGCTTTCTTTCTTGGACTGCTGGCTCTCAGAGTGGGGAATGCTTTCCGCTTCTTTTTCTTTCTTTTTATTATTTCGAGTCCAGAGGTTGGACCGCTTTGGTGGAGTGATATTGTAGGCCTTTTGCGGTTTTGTAGGGTGATGGACGTCTGATGCTTCCCTGTTCTGGTCCACAGCATTTTGAACAAAATTTTCAATTATTGAGTGGCTTGTGAAGGCCTTTTTATTTTCTTAGGTGCTAAGAAAGAATAGAGGGAGTTCGTTCTAGACTTTTGCTTTATGGATTGTTGGTGGAGATTCCTATTATTTGTTTACCGTGCATTATGATGCTTTTAGAGGGATAAGATAGAGACTCAGCAGCTTGCTTTCGATAACAATGAATCACGTACGAGGCGACCACTTTAATGCTTTAGGAGAGAGCTTTCCAAGTGTACAAAAGAATCAGAACATGAAGTGAGCTACGCTCGATAGGATAAGGGTCCGATTCTGGGTCTCGAGTGCAGTGTGGATTTGGACAACGAGGGAATCACGAGTTATCCCACTTGCAATGAACTTCTCTCTGTTTCCGGACTCAGAGAATCTACTTCAACCCTTTTAGACTATTCGGCTCTAGCTACATCACAAGTTGCGGAATCATCTTCCGCAAACTCAAAGATCATGGAAGTTCTCAAAGACTCTTAATTGGTAAGGTAGCTCTCTTCTACCAGGTAGAAAAGTAATTATATTTTCATATAAAATAGTAATGATAGTTTAATGGATGTTGAAAACGTTTCAGCTAATATTGAGTGACGATGTGTTTTGTAGGAATTTTCAGCACATTAGAGCCGGCCTTTGCTTACACTGTGCAAGCTAGGATACCTTGGTACACATTTTCCAATCATGCAGCCAGGTTCATAATTCCATGATTGAGAAACTTGATCAACTTTAATCCCTGTATTTGGGTTCTCCTGATTTATTACATGTTAATTTCTTGCAAGTTGCAACAGATGATCCCTGTGGAAAATTTGTTGATTTTTATTATGATATGAATTCTGTCCAGATCCATCCATCATAGTTTTTGTGAGCCTTGTGATTGATTTAGAGTTTTTAAATTTGTTAACAGATCACTTGCATTTTAACCTCAAAGGGATCGATCATCTTTGATCTTTTTAACTAATGCCTTGTTCTTGCCTGATCTTTCTGATGACTAATGATCTTATGTACTAGTCCATGAATATCCCTTAGTATTGATGTTCTGGTTCATAAAATGCAAGGTTTTTGGCTGGAAGACAACATATCTCTGATCATCTCTTTTCAGAACATTGAAACATGACCATTTTTTTTTTTTTTTTGTGATACAAGGAGAAAAATAGGAAAGAATAAAAATTCACTTCAGATAAGTTGAATAAGGAGCTGTATGGCTTAAAAAATAAATTATGTATACCATCATATAGATGGCCCATGTCTCAACTCTTCAACTGATTTATGCAGAAAAGAGGTGAGTTTCAGGATAAGTCATCACCTTGAAGTCACATAAATATGATGTTAGGTAGACTCACTTTTAGGTAAAAGGTTTTGGTAATGCTTAATGCTTACTTATACAACTAGTGGCAAGGGCATCTGTTGGTTGTTTTGCCCCCTCTGACCATAATCCCTATCAGAAAATGCCTTTTTTTTTTTTTTTTTCCTGTTGTGTTTTTTTGGTGGGGTTGCTCTAACATTTAGAGATAAATATCACAGTATTTTTTTTAATAGAAAATTGGAGGAAGCTGGCTTCCCCTACCCTATAAATATCACAGTATGAAAGGATGGAAACCATCATGGTGCGGCTTATTTTTGTCTGTTTTGTATGCTTCCTTCTGATCATCATGTACTTTTTCACAAAAGAAATGGTTCACCAATTTCTTACCATGCTCACCACTTGCATGTACTACACCACATAATATGCATCTAGCATTCTTATATCTTTTAGGAGGTCCCATTCTCAAAAATATTCTGCTTGTCAAATTCCATGCAGCAAAAGAAGGCAGTCACATCACCGGTATCTTTAAGATATGCTTCATCCGCTCACTCTTAAATAAGTCTAGGTGGCACTAGAACAATAGGAAAGCTTTTAATAAGTGCAACCTACACCATCATATAGCTCGTGGTAATCATACAAACAATCTAAATTATTCTAATGATCAATATGATTCTTAAAATGTAATATAAAAATGATAAACATGATACATCTTAGTTGGGTAGGAATGCATGATTGAAATGGGCATTGCTTTCACCTAACAATAAGAAGTGATGGGGCCAGTTGATCCCATGAAAAATAAAATTTTTTGGACGGTCCCAAAAGGTGACAGCCGCCAGCGTCGGCCTCCGGCGCCGGCCCCAGCGCCCACCTCCAGCGTCGGCCTTCAAGACCGGCACCTCCAAGACCGGCACCTCCAAGGCCGGCACCTCTAAGACAGGCGGCCCCAGTTCCTAGCCGGCCACGACGTCTCCAAGCTAGGCGGCCCCGGCACTTCCCAGCCGGCCCCGGCTTGTCCAAGCTAGGCGGCCCGACACCTTCCTAGCCGGCCCCCACGTCTCCAAGACAGGCGGCCCCAGTTCCTAGCCGGCCACGGCGTCTCCAAGCTAGGCGGCCCCGACACTTCCCAGCCGGCCTCGGTGTGTCCAAGCTAGGTGGCCCAGCACCTTCCTAGCCGACCCCTACTCCTCCAAGACAGGCGGCCCCAGTTCCTAACCGGCCACGACGTCTCCAAGCTAGGCAGCCCCGACACTTCCCAGCCGGCCCCGGCTTGTCCAAGCTGGGCGGCCCGACACCTTCCTAGCCGGCCCCCACGTCTCCAAGACATGCGGCCCCAGTTCCTAGCCGGCCACGACATCTCCAAGCTAGGCGGTCCCGGCACTTCCCAGCCGGCCTCGGCGTGTCTAAGCTAGGCGGCCCGGCACCTTCCTAGCCGACCACTACTTCTCCAAGCAAGACGGCCCTGACACTCCCTCCGCGTCTCGCGAGTCCCGTCGAGTCGGCCAAGGCCATCCCCGGCCGGCCTGACTCGGCCCCGGCGTCTTCAGTCCCGCCGAGTCGGCCAAGGCCATCCCAGGCCGGCCCGACTCGGCCCCGGCGTCTCCAGTCCCGCCGAGTCGGCCAAGGCCATCCCAGGTCGGCCCGATTCGGCCCCGGCGTCCCCAGTCCCGCCGAGTCGGCCAAGGCCATCCCCGGCCGGCCCGACTCTGCCCCGGCGTCTCCAGTCCTGCCGAGTCAGCCAAGGCCATCCTAGGCCGGCCCGACTCGGCCCCGGCGTCTCCAGTCCCGTCGAGTCGGCCAAGGCCATCCCCGACCGGCCCGACTCGGCCTCGGCATCTCCAGTCCCGCCGAGTCGGCCAAGGCCATCCCAGGCCGGCCCGACTCGGCCCCGGCATCTCCAGTCCCGTCGAGTCGGCTAAGGCCATCCCAGGTCGGTCCGACTCGGCCCCGGCGTCTCCAGTCCCGTCGAGTCGGCCAAGGCCATCCCAGGCCGGGGCCGAGTATCCCAGGCCGGCCCGATTCGGCCCCGGCGTCCCCAGTCCGACCGAGTCGGCCAAGGCCATCCCCGGCCGGCCCAACTCAGCCCTGGCGTCTCCAGTCCCGCCGAGTCGGCCAAGGCCATCCCAGGCCGGCCCGACTCGGCCCCGGCGTCTCCAGTCCCACTGAGTCGGCCAAGGCCATCCCCGACCGGCCCGACTCGGCCCTGGCGCCTCCAAGTCCGCCTATTCGGCCCCGCCCCGGTACTGCCTTGCCAGCGGGACGAGCCCCAGCCATCTCGGGTCGACCCAGCTCGACCCTGATGAGACGGGATTCCCCAGTTCCCACCAGATCAGCCCCAGCGGTTCAAGAAACTGCTCTCTGTCACGCGTCGCCCGACAGCGCTAGACGTGCGCCGCCTGACAGCGCCAGACGCGCGCCGCTCGACAGCCCCGACGGTTGATGGGACGTAGCCCACTAACCAGACCAGATTCATGCAACTGAACTCCGCAGACACCTCGTCCTCACGTAACCCACATAATCATGCCAGGGTCAAACCCTATAAAAAGGTGAATCCACCCAGTAAACAGGTATACGCGCGATAACCCCCAAAATCGCCATCTAAACTCTAAAAAGGGATTCCTCTTCTCGGAGACCCCTCTTCTCCACCCAAAATAGGGCTCACTCGAGCCCTTCTTCAGCTGTGACCTCAGTCACTAACTTGGCCGTCGGAGGGTCCCGCTGGAGCCCCCTCCGGTCCTGGGACTTCCTTGCAAGCAACCCGGCGAGGCAAGGATTCGAGGAGCGCCTCCATTCCCGACGTCCAGGAGAGGTGATCAGGCGTCATCAGATTGGCGCGCCAGGAAGGGGGGCATAAGAAAAAGTAGCGAACGTCCTCCCCGAGCTACATCTTTCGTCCCCCCTCTTCTTCCAGAAGCCATGGTGGTGACCCGAGCTCAGGACGCCTCGATCAGCTGCCCAGCGGGGCTTCCCCGCTAACTAGACGGCAGGAGGCCAATCCCCCTGCTGTCGACCCTCCGGTCGCTTGCTCGCCGCCGGACGCCGCTGTCCAAACAGTGGAGCGGCTGGCGACTCTTTCCCAGCAAGTCCAGAATCTCACCGCCATGATCCACAGCCTCCAGCAACAACAGTCCATGGCCACCCAGCATCAAACCGCTCCCCTCGTCAGTCAGCAGTCGGCGAGGAGAGGCTCCCCCCGGTGGGAGGCCTGTCGGCGAGAGACCGGCCGACGTCAAGCTTCCCCCATGAAGCCTCGACGCGAGCCCTCCAAGCGGCCACGGTCCTCTGACCGTGGCCCCAACAAACTTCCTCCCAAGCCGCATTATCACGAGGAACCCAGGCGGAAGCCCCAACTTCTGTCTCCATCTCCGTCCGCCTCCTCTTCTTCTTCTTCCTCCGAGCCACCTCGGAGGGCCCCGACGATCAACCGCCAGGCGGAGGAATGCCTGGAGGAGTACAACATGCGACTAGACGAGCTCGCCAAGAAGATCAACCGTCAGTCGGAGGAAGAGTTTGACACTCGTCCTCCCTACACTCGCCGCATACTGGAGGAACCGGTTCCCTCCAGGTTCCGCTTCCCCGAGGTGGACCCATACGATGGTACGACCGACCCCCTCGATCACCTCGAAAGTTACAAGGCTATGATGCAAATCCAGGGTGCCCCAGACGCCCTCCTCTGCAAGGCCTTCCCCGCAACTCTGTGGAGGGCCGCACGTGCATGGCACTCACGCCTGCCCCCTCACAGCATCGACTCCTTCTGGGAGCTGGAGAGAGCATTTTTGGCCCACTTTGACGCCTGCCGCCGGATCCCAAGGGTGGCAGACAGCCTCTTCTCCATCCGCCAGAAGGAAGGAGAGTCACTGCGGGACTTCATGTCCCGATTCAAAACCGCCGCCCTCGAGGTCTACCATCTCGATGATGCGGTGGCCTCCCTAGTGCTGAAGCGGGGACTCCTTACGTCCCGCTTCACCTTCTCCCTGGATAAGAAGCCCCCGAGCTCTTATTCCGACCTCCTCCTCCGGACCCAGAAGTACATCCGCGCCAACGAGGCTGACTCGTCCAGAAGGAAAGCCGGCAGGAGTTCCAATAAGAAGCCAACCCCCACGGAACCAGCTGAGGGACGATCCAGGCAACCCGAGCTGCCCAGTCGCTTTGACCAATGGCCCCAGGCGCTGGTTCCTAAGGGGCGGTTTACTCCTCTCACGGCTCCGATCTCCCATTCCTGCTAGAGATTGAGGAGGAGCCTTACTTTCAATGCCCACATCCCCTAAAGTCAATAAACCCCCACAACAAAGAGCTCTACTGCCGGTATCACCAAGACTATGGGCATGACACCGAAGATTGCCGCCAGTTGAAGAAGGCCATTGAAAAGTTTGTCTAGCAGGGCCACTTGGGCAGGTTAGTTCGAGGAAACCTCGCGGCCCCAGGTGCGTTGGCACCTCTAGCGCCTCAAATTTGCCTCAACAATGCCCCAACGGAAGGAACAATAGCATGACCTCATAAGGGGCGAGCAGTAGCTCGGGGAGCCGACGGAAGGAAGCAAGCTGGCATCAAAATGGGAAGTTTCTCCCCCGCATTCGGAACGCAGACGGTATTATCAGTAGCTTGCCGATTCTTCAATAAAGTATTATTCAGAATATCCTTGTCTTATCACGCTCTTGGGATGAGTATATTTCTTAGACAGAGACCAACTCCGCGTCGGCGCCAAAGACCGACTCCGTGTTGGCAACAAAGACCAACTCCGCGTTGGCACCAAAGACCGACTCCGTGTTGGCTACAAAGACCGACTCCACGTTGGCAACAAAGACCGACTCCGCGTCGGCAACAAAGACCGACTCCGCGTCGGCAACAAAGACCGACTCCGCATCGGCACCAAAGACCGACTCTGTGTCGGCAACAAAGACCGACTCCACGTCGGCAACAAAGACCGACTCCGCGTCGGCAACAAAGACCGACTCCGCGTTGGCACCAAAGACCGACTCCGCGTCGGCAACAAAGACCGACTCCACGTCGGAACCAAAGACCGACTCCGCGTTGGCAACAAAGACCGACTCCACGTCGGCACCAAAGACCGACTCCGCATCGGCAACAAAGACCGCCTCCAGCGTCGGCACTAAAGACCGACTCCGCGTTGGCACCAAAGACCGACTCCGCGTCGGCAACAAAGACCGACTCCGCGTCGGCACCAAAGACTGACTCCGCATCGGCAATAAAGATCGACTCCGCGTCGGCAACAAAGACCAACTCCGCGTTGGCACCAAAGACCAACTCCGCGTTGGAAACAAAGACCGACTCTACGTCGGTGCCAAAGATCGACTCCGCGTCGCACCAAAGACCGACTCCGCGTCGGCAACAAAGACCGACTCCGCGTCGGCACCAAAGACCAACTCCGCGTCGACACCAAAGACCGGCTCCACGTCGGCAACAAAGACCCGCGAAGGCAAATAGCTATGAAAAAGCTAAGTATACTACACTGAGAAAATGTTTCTTTAGTATCTGAATGCGTTACAGGAAAACCACCAAAGATCGACTCCGCGTCGGCAACAAAGACCGACTCCGCGTCGGCACCAAAGACCGACTCTGTGTCGGTACCAAAGACCGGCCTCCGCGCCGGCACCCAAGACCGGCTCCGTGTCGGCACCCTCAAGCTCAAGACCTGCGGATTCCAATCAACAGAGTTTCCTGGGGGGCAGACCAACCCTGCAGAAGGAGACCAATTTCTTTAAAGAAAAGGAACCTAACGACTCCCAGCTCTCAGGTCATCCTCCGGGGTTCACTCCAAGACCCCGCATTGGGAGAGGATTACTAGCCACCCTCAGCTAGCCAAAGAAGGCATGCAGACGTCCCTCCAAGGCAACGCAAGATGCCAAGATAAAAGTTCTACACTCCTTTCGCTTAGCCGATGCAGGGCATGCAAGCTCAAGGAGTGTGGGGGGCATTTGATGGGGCCACTTGATCCCATGAAAAATAAAATTTTTTGGACGGTCCCAAAGGGTGACAGCCGCCAGCGTCGGCCTCCGGCGCCGGCCCCAGCGCCCGCCTCCATCATCGGCCTTCAAGACCGGCACCTCCAAGACCGGCACCTCCAAGGCCGACACCTCCAAGACAGGCAGCCCCAGTTCCTAGCCGGCCACGACGTCTCCAAGCTAGGCGGCCCGGCACTTCCCAGCCGGCCCTGGCTTGTCCAAGCTGGGCGACCCGGCACCTTCCTAGCCGGCCCCCACGTCTCCAAGACAGGCGGCCCCAGTTCCTAGCCGGCCACGGCGTCTCCAAGCTAGGTGGCCCCGGCACTTCCCAGCCGGCCTCGGTGTGTCCAAGCTAGGCGGCCCGGCACCTTCCTAGCCGGCCCCTACTCCTCCAAGACAGGCGGCCCCAGTTCCTAGCCGGCCACAATGTCTCCAAGCTAGGCGGCCCTGGCACTTCCCAGCCGGCCCCGGCTTGTCCAAGCTGGGCGGCCCGGCACCTTCCTAGCCGGCCCCCACGTCTCCAAGACAGGCAGCCCCAGTTCCTAGCCGGCCACGACGTCTCCAAGCTAGGCGGCCCCGGCACTTTCCAGCCGGCCTTGGCGTGTCCAAGCTAGGCGGCCCGGCACCTTCCTAGCCGGCCCCTACTTCTCCAAGCAAGTCGGCCCCGACACTCCCTCCACGTCTCGCGAGTCCCACCGAGTCGGCCAAGGTCATCCCCGGCTGGCCCGACTCGGACCCGGCGTCTCCAGTCCCGCCGAGTCGGCCAAGGCCATCCCAGGCCGGCCCGACTCGGCCCCGGCGTCTCCAGTCCTGCCGAGTCGGCCAAGGCCATCCCAGGCTGGCCCGATTCGGCCCCGACGTCCCCAGTCCCGCCGAGTTGGCCAAGGCCATCCCCGGCCGGCCCGACTCGGCCCCGGCGTCTCCAGTCCCGCCGAGTCAGCCAAGGCCATCCCAGGCCGGCCCGACTCGGCCCCGGCGTCTCCAGTCCCGTCGAGTCGGCCAAGGCCATCCCCGGCCGGCCCGACTCGGCCCCGGCATCTCCAGTCCCACCGAGTCGGCCAAGGCCATCCCAGGCCGGTCTGACTTGGCCTCGGCATCTCTAGTCCCGTCGAGTCGGCCAAGGCCATCCCAGGCCGGCCCGACTCGGCCCCGGCATCTCCAGTCCCGCCGAGTCGGCCAAGACCATCCCAGGCCGGCCCGACTCGGCCCCGGCGTCTCCAGTCCTGCCGAGTCGGCCAAGGCCATCCCAGGCCGGCCCGATTCGGCCCCGGCGTCCCCAGTCCCGCCGAGTCGGCGAAGGCCATCCCCGGCCGGCCCGACTCGGCCCCGGCGTCTCCAGTCCCGCCGAGTCGGCCAAGGCCATCCCAAGCCGGCCCGACTCGGCCCCGGCGTCTTCAGTCCCGCCGAGTCGGCCAAGGCCATCCCCGGCCGGCCCGACTCGGCCCCGGCGCCTCCAAGTCCGCCTATTCAGCCCCGCCCCGGTACTGCCTTGCCAGCGGGACGGCCCCCAACCATCTCGGGTCGACCCAGCTCGGCCCTGATGCGACGGGATTCCTCAGTTCCTGCCAGATCAGCCCCAACGGTTCAAGAAACCGCTCTCTGTCACACGTCGCCCGACAGCGCCAGACGCGCGCTGCCTGACAGCGCCAGATGTGCGCCGCCCGATAGCCCCGACGGCTAATGGGACGTAGCCGACTAACTAGACCAGATTCACGCAACTGAACTCCGCAGACACCTCCTCCTCATGCAACCCCACATAATCATGCCAAGGTCAAACCCTATAAAAAGGTGAATCCACCCAGTAAACAGGTACACGCGCGATAACCCCCAAAATCGCCATCTAAACTCTAAAAAGGGATTCCTCTTCTCGGAGACCCCTCTTCTCTACCCAAAACAGGGCTCACTCGAGCCCTTCTTCAGCTGTGACCTCAGTCACTAACTTGGCCGTCGGAAGGTCCCGTCGGAGCCCTCTCCGGCCTCGGGACTTCCTTGCAGGCAACCCGGCGAGGCGAGGATTCGAGGAGCGCCTCCGTTCCCGACGTCCAGGAGAGATGATCGGGCGTCATCAAGAAGCATATATATATATATATATATATATATATATATATATATATGATATAGTTAATCAGGCGGTATAATAACATTCCGCATGATTTTTTAAAACAATCCTTGCTAGCTTAGAGCTCGGCCCCAGATTCAGCTCGACCACGACTCCAGTCTCGCCTCGGCCTTGGATTCGGTTCGGACACGGCTCCAGCCTCACCTCGGCCTCGGATTTGGCTCGGCCATAGCTCCAGAATCGATCCGGCTTCTTAAAACACAAACCATAGCATGGCCAGCCCGCCTGTTACGGTCGAAATCACGGGCAGTTGCCAACACGCTGTACAATCGCTGATATTCCCGGCACCAATTCAGCAACGGTGCACCCGCCTGCCATTCACAAAGCTTATCCTAACAAAAGGAAGACCCAGCAGCTCGAAGGACAGGTATAAAAAAGGTCCCTAGCTTGCAAGGCAAAGGGGATGAAATCTCTACACTCCCTCAAGCATTACTCCATTACAAAAATTCCTGTTCTACCAACCACTGACTTGAGCTTCGGAGGGTCCCCATCGGAATCACCGGTCCGGGGCTTTTTGCAGGTTCTCGGAGGAAGGCGGCGCTCCCTCCACACTTCCTACGACCTGTGGAGATCTCCGCCCATTGGCGCTCACCGCAAGTGATTTAGCAGCAACAGATTGGCGCGCCGGCAGATAGATGTTCACCCTCACGCATCTGCAATCCCTCAACTTTTGCACGGAAGACGATAGTGACGACATGAGCTCAGGAAGCCTCCACCATCCATGCCGTGGAACGCCTCCCGCAGGTTGAACAATCGGAGGCCAACCTTCATGTTCCGCCTCTTGCACCACCACAAGCTAGCGAGTCCGATCGGCTCGATGTCCTGACTAATCAGGTACAAGATCTGATGACGGTGATGCGGGGACCATAGGAACACTGCTTCGCCGCCATGCCATTGCCACCTCAACCCCCTTTGCCTCATAAGGAGGGTCATGGAGCCAGTCAACCTCATCAGGGCAGGACTCCTCCTGAGGCCTCCCACCACTCGCTCCCTGAACCTCGCCATCGGGAGACCTCAAAGCGACGGTGATCTCTCTCCCGCCATTCTGATCGCTCCCACCGGTAGCATGGAGAGAGGGAACCAAGACATGTGCACTCCCTACACCGGCGGTCTTCCCCATCCTCATCTTCCAACTCCTCTAAAGAAGACACCGACAGGCAGGAAGGCCACTCGTCGGGCCGAACGACAGCTTGATGAGTATCATCAGCGATTGAAGGAGCTTAGTCGCCGGATCGCCAACCCTCACAGGACGGACTACGACCACTGTCCCCCGCTTTTTCACCGCATCATGAAGGAGCTGGTCCCACCTCGGTTCCGTCTTCCCCAGTTGGACCCATACGATGGCACAACGGACCCTCTGGACCACTTGGAGAGCTACAAGATTCTCATGCAAGTCCAGAGAGCGACAGACTCTCTCCTGTGTGTTGCCTTTCTGGCCACACTTCGAAAGGCGGCGCACGCATGGTATTCTCGTTTGCCACCGCGTAGCATTAATTCTTTTAGATAACTCGAGCGATCTTTCCTGACCCACTTTGATGCATGCTGGAAGATCCCTCGAGTGGCTGATAGTTTATTCGCTGTCCAGTAAAGGAGCGACGAAACTATGAAGGACTTCATTGCTCGGTTCAAGGAGGCCACGCCCGAGGTTTATAACTTGGAGGACTCTGTAGCCACCCTAGCCTTGAAGCGAGGACTCCATCCTTCTAGATTTGCCTATTCCTTGGATAAGAAGCCTCCCAGCTCCTATGCCGAATTGCTGAGCCGGGCGCAAAAGTACATTCATACCGATGAAGCGGACTCTACCAGGAGGGAGGTCGACAAAGGTTCTAGCAAGAAACCAACACCCACAGAGCCTGTTGGAGGATGATCCAGGAAGTCCGAGCCTCCTCGTCGCTCGGACAATCGGCCTTAAACGCTTGTTCCCAGGGAGCAGTTCACTCCTCTCCTTGCTCCAATATTTCACATCCTGTTGGAAATTGAGGACGAGCCCTACTTTCAACGTCCGCCCCCCATGAAGTCAGGGATCCCTCGCAGCAAGAAGCTCTACTACTGGTATCATCGAGACTATGGTCATGACACTGAAGACTGCCGCCTTTTGAAGAAGGCCATTGAAGAACTTATCCAGTAGGGTCACTTGGGCAAGTTCGTTCGAAGAGGAAACCCCCTGCTCCGGGCCCGTCGGCGCCTTCTGCACCTCAGATCGGCGTGGACAACACCCTGACGGAGAAGACGATAGCCATGATTTCTTGGGGGGCAGGCAGCAATTCAAAAATATGACATGAGGGGTTAGATTCTGTAATTCCTTTCTTTAGAAAAGACTTGGATGGGATAGTTAACAAACATGACGACAGCGTCGTCGTGTCTATGACAATAGCCAAACACCCTGTAAAAAGAATTCTAGTAGATAGTGGAAGTTATGTTGATGTTTTGAGCCACGAAGCCTTTGTTCGGATGAACTTGTCTGACTCTTCTCTCCAACCCATCACCACGCCTTTGATGGATTTTATTGGAGATTTTGTGAAGGTCGAAGGAGAGTTCGCTCTACCTGTCACCGTTGGGACTCCACCGCGTCAGAGTACGGTAGTCATAAACTTCCTGGTGGTCCGGATTCCATTAGCTTACAACGCTATCTTGGGAAGGCCTGGCTTGAATCTGTTAGATGCTGTTATCTCCACCAAGAGATTACTGGTGAGGTTCCCCACTGATGAAGGGGTCGAAGAAATGAAGGGAGAACAGAGCCCGCCATTGCTATACTACCACTTAGCCCCCAGTCCACAAGGGGCGGTGTTGGCAGCAGTGCCTGAACCGCTCGACCCTCAAGACTTAGAGAGGAGAGGGAGCCCACTGAGCGTCTCCTAACCTTCCCCTTGGGAGAGGACCCGATGAGGAGCGCTGCTTCCAGAAGAAGCACGCGATCGACTCCTTGTTTTTATGTGTGCCAACTCCGACATCTTCGCATGATCGTCATCTGATATGTCAGGCATCCCTGAGGAGATAATCACTCACCGGCTCAACCTCAAGTCAGAATGCTGGCCCATTCGATAGAAGAAGAGGAGCTTCGCCCCAGATAGGCAGAAGGCCATTGACGAGGAAATCTGCAAGCTGAAAGCTGCAGGTCACATTCAGAAAGTTCACTATCCCGACTGGTTGGCTAACATCGTGATGGTCCGTAAGGCCAATGGGAGCTGGAGGATGTGTGTAGACTTCACGGACCTCAATAAAGCGTACCCCAAGGATAGCTTCCCTTTGCCTTGGATCGATCAAATGGTGGACGCTACGTCCGATCATGAGACCCTTAGCTTCATGGACGCCTTCTTGGGGTACAACCAAATCAAGATGAACCCAGCAGACGAGGAAGCTACCTCTTTCATAACCGAGAAGGGAATATACTGTTACAAGGTGATGCCATTCGGACTGAAGAACGCGGGAGCCACTTACCAAAGGCTAATGAACAGAGTCTTCGAGGACCAGATCGGGCGCAACATGGAGGTATACGTGGACAACATGCTGACAAAAAGCGTTCACACCACCAACATATCGCCGACCTGATGGAGACCTTCGGCAACCTCCGCTGATACCAGATGAGGCTGAACCCATGCAAGTGCACCTTTGGGGTGACAGCCGGCAAGTTCCTGGGTTTTATGGTGACCCAACGAGGAATCGAGGCGAACCCTGAAAAAGTTCGAGCCATCTTGGACATGAAGTCTCCCGCCAACAAGAAGGAGGTGCAACGCTTGACGGAAAGGGTGGCGGCCCTGAGCCGTTTTCTGTCCAAGTCCGTGGAGAGATGCTTACCTTTCTTCAAGGCACTACGCAGAGTCAACGGATTTGAATGGACGAGGGAGTGCCAGGAGGCCTTCGAGGGACTGAAAAAATTTTTATCCACCCCGCCACTGCTGTCTAAGCCGAGAAGTGTAGAAGAACTTCTTCTGTACCTCGCGGCCTCTTCCGAAGCTGTCAATTCTGTGCTGGTTTGCATGGACACCGATGGAACACAAAAGCCAGTGTACTACACCAGCAAGGTGCTTCATGACGCAAAGACCAGATATTCGAGAATCGAGAAGATTATCTTCGCGTTGATTATTTCCTCCTAGCATCTCCGACCTTATTTTTAGGCTCATTCGATCGTGGTAGTCATAGACTAACCGCTTAAGGAAGTTCTTTCTTGTCCCGACACTTCTAGTCGACTAGCGAAGTGGGCACTCAAGCTGGAAGAATTCGACCTATCGTTCTATTCCAGGTCGGCTATGAAGTCTCAAGTCTTGGCAGATTTCTTGGTCGAGTGCACTTGGGCTGAGGAGTAGCCGGAAGAGTTCGGGGCAAACCCCTTGGGTCCTGGAACCGAAAGGAGAGATGACTGGATCCTTCATATGGATGGAGCATCAAACTCCCAAGGGAGTGGAGCAGGCCTTATCCTAGCTAGCCCGGACGGAGTTGTAACCGAGTATGCCCTCCGTTTTCTCTTTCCAGCCACAAACAATCAGGCGGAGTATGAAGCCCTACTGTCCGAAATAAGATTGGCCCGGGAGCACGGAGTGAAACGCCTTAGAGTATTCATTGACTCCCAGCTAGTCACCGGCCAAATCAGAGGGGAGTACGAGGCTCGGGATCCTACTATCCCGTTACTTAAGCATGGTGCAGTCACAAGCCTCTCCCTTAGCCTACTTCAGCGTCAGCTACATCCCTCGAAAGGAGAACGCCAGAGTTGACGCCCTGTCCCGATTAGCCACCTCGGCCGACGGGGCTTTGGGAAGAACTTACGTAGAGCATCTGGAAGCCTCAAGCATTGAAGCCATAGAAGAAGCCCTGCCGGTCGAGCAGGAGCCTTCTTGGATGGACACTTATATCCGATATTTCACCAACGATGCCTTCCCTGAAGACCCGGCTGAGGCCAAACTGCTCAAGCGGCGAGCCCCGAAGTTTCTAATGATGGAAGGAAAGCTCTACCGAAGGTCGTTCTCGTATCCAGTCCTCAGATGTGTAGGCCCTATGGAAGCGAATTATATCCTACGAGAAATCCATGAGGGCATATGCGGAAGTCACCTGGGGGGCAGGGCCCTGGCATATAAAGCTCTGCGGCATGGATACTATTGGTTGACAATGAGGGAGGACGCGTCCGAGCTTGTCTGGAAGTGCGACAGTTGTCAACACCATGCCAACATCTAGCGGCAACCAACGTCCTAGCTGACCCCCCTGGCTACGCCTTGGCCTTTCGCCCAGTGGGGTTTGGACATCCTGGGACCATTCCCTCCAGCCTTCGATCAGCACAAATTCCTGTTGGTAGCCGTCGACCATTTCACTAAGTGGATCGAAGTCGAAGCACTCGCCAAGATCACCGAAGGCAAGGTGAGGTCCTTCTTCTGGAAATCTATAGTGTGTCGATTCGGGCTGCCACACACTCTCGTCACTGACAACGGCCGGCAGTTTGACAACACGGCCTTCCGGGAGTTCTGCACTGAGCTAGGCATCCATCAGCGGTTCACCTCCGTATGACATCCTCAGACCAATGGCGCGGCTGAAGTAACCAACCGCATTATTCTTCAAGGGCTTAGAGCACGGCTAGATGACTACAAAGGACAGTGGGTGGAGGAGCTCCCCAAGGTACTATGGGCCTACCACACGACATTGCGAGCCCCCATCAGAGAGACTCGTTTCAGCCTAGTCTTTGGGTCTGAAGCTATCATTCCTGTAGAGATAGGTGCCTCGAGCCCCCGGACGAAGTGGTATAGCGAGGGGGAAACCCAAATCAGTTGCAGGCCAACCTTGACCTAGTGGAAGAATTACGGGACCAGGCGCGACTCCGGATCGTAGCTTACCGATAGCGAACGACCAAGTATTACAATGATCGCATCCGCCCTAAGGCTTTCATGCCAGGAGACCTGGTCCTCCGACGAGCCAAAGTTTCAAAGCCGACAGAAGGAGGCAAGCTAGCTCCAAAATGGGAGGGTCCTTACCGAGTCACGGAGGCACTCCACCACGGAGCGTACAAGATTGAGGAGCTGGACGGGAAACCTCTACCTTGCACTTAGAATGTGGACAACCTGCGTTGGTACTATCAATAGTTGTTCATGTCTTTAATTCAAGAATGCCTGCCAGAATATTATTCATTTCCTTACTAATGAAAGTCTTCAAGCCCGAGTCTCCCCTTGGCACCTAAGCCCGACTCTGCGTCGGCACTCCAAGCCTGAGTCTCCCCTCGGCACCTAAGCCCGGCTCCGCATCGGCACTCCAAGCCTGAGTCTCCCTTCGGCACCTAAGCCCGGTTCCACGTCGGCACTCCAAGCCCGAGCCTCCCCTCGGCACTTAAGCCCAGCTCTGCGTCAGCACTCCAAGCCCAAGCCTCCCCTCGGCACCTAAGACCGGCTCCGCGTTGGCACTCCAAGCCCAAGTCTCCCCTCGGCACCTAAGCCCGGCTCCGCGTCAGCAATCCAAGCCCGAGCCTCCCCTCTATACCTAAGCCTGGCTCCGCATCGGCACTCCACACCCAAGCCTTCCCTCGGCACTTGAAGCCCAACTCCGTGTCGGCACTTGAAGCCGACTCCACGTCGGCACTTGAAGCCCGACTCCGCGTCGGCACTCAAAACCCGACTCCGCGTTGACATTAGGAGCCCGAGCTCACCTCGGCATGCAACCCACCTCCGCATCGGCGTTTGAAGTCCGACTCCATGTCGGCACAAGTTCGACTCCGCATCGGCACTCGCTCGACTCCACATCGGCACAAGTTCGACTCCACGTTGGTATGCAAACCCAATCCCACATCAGCCCTCTAGCGGGCTTTCTAGCCGCGTCCCTAGACTAAAGTGCCGGAGTTCTCCCTTGGCACCGACTCTGGCATCGTCCTGTGATGTATGGTCGTGTTCTCAAGTCATTGGTATTCGGTTCGTTTCGACTTATCCACTAGAAAACTTGACTACGGTGCAAGTCATGAGCATTAGGGGTTAAAATTCCATTAATAGCAAAAGTTTACAAAATTGCCGATTTAAGTCGGACTTGATACAATGTAGTGAAAGCAAAAGAAACTAGGGTTCAGTCGGAGCTAAGCCGTCATCTTCGAGAACTTCGTCCGGCTCCAGCTCTTCAATTCCCTCGAGGCCGTAGAGTTTGCGTATTTTCTCCTTGCAATCTTGGAAGCCACCATCGTATGCAAATGCAATTGTTTCGGCCAGCTCCTTACTGAAGGCTTTGGACTTCCTAAAATCCTCTACGGCCTCGACAGCTTTCTTCTCAGCCTCGTCGGCCTTCTTCTCGGCCTCGGTCACCGCCGCCCTTAGATGTGCTGCCTCAGCGTCTCTTTCGCGAGCGATTTCCTCGGCATTCTTGGCCCGCTCCTCGGCCACTCTGATCTCAATGGTGGCAGAGTGCAGTCGATGCTTCAGTAGGTAAATCTTCGCTTCAACAGCTTTATGCTTCTCTTCTGCCACCCTCTATTTTTCCTCTGCCACCTGAGCATTATCAAGCTCATTGGCCGCCTGGCGCTGAGCCACTTCCAGTGCCTCCTCCACCTTCTCATCCCGGGCCAGGTTACGGAAGCGGGCGGCCTCGGCTTCGACTTCAGCCTTTTGCGCCCGGGCAATCTCCACTCAGGCCTCCTCCAGGGCTGCCTCGGCCATCTCTGCTCTAGCCCAGACTTCTCGAATTTCCTCCAGAGATTGGTCGAGAGCGACCTCGGCCTGGGACCAAAGACCCCTCATGGCGGTCATAGAGTTCAACGCGTGATCAAATTATTTGGTTTAGATGAAGAAACGGTCCCAAAAGTTGACAATGGAACAGTACTTACCCAGAGATGTTCCACGGACGCCTCTCGGAAGAATGTAGATCTCCCTTGATGTCGAAGGAACCTTTGTAGCTCGGGCACGGAAGCCTGGACCAATGTCCACTCAGCCTAGCAGCTATAGTGCGTCAAAATTGACTGAAAAGAGGGATTGATGCCATCTCCCTCCTCTGACCGACGGCTGTAGGCAAGGGCTCAGCCTCTGACTCTGCTCCCTCTGGTGCCTTTGCTGGTGGGGACGCCTCGGCCGCTGCCCCTTCGGGAGATAGGGCGGCTTCTGGAGTCGGCCTTGTAGCCGAGTTGGCTGCTTCTGCTTCGGGAGCTATGGGATGTGGTGACGGCGCTTTAGTGCCCCGCTCCGGAGAAGTATCGATCAGATCGATAGGAGACGAAGGCGGTGCTGGTGAAGGCGAATGAGGTACATCCCTTTTACCCACCTCGTTCCATCCTAGTGCCTCTCTGGCCTCGGTTCTTACCATCTCGCTTCCTAGGGCTTCTTCGGCTTTGGCCCTTTCCGTCTTGCTCCCTCTCGAGGCCTCTCCGGCCTTGACCCTTCCCTCCGTCTTGCCCCTTCCAGAGGCCTCTTCGGCCTCGATCTTCTTGGCAATCTTGATGATGGCCCTCTTCTCGACGGGGGCCCCATCTGCCTTGACCTTTCTTTTCCTTGTGGCAGCCTGTCTTATCTCGTGAAGCGATGGTACCATAACTATATCAAGGAACATGAAGGGAAGAGTGTAAAAAAAAAAGGGAGGGGGGAAATGTAAAAAAACATATTATTACTACTCACCATCGTTCGGGACAAGGCCCGCTAGCCGAAGATTCTCCTTGGCTAGCAGTCAGTTGCATCGAGGGACGTCGGCAGTAATCAATTGCCCGAACGCCTCTTGATCTCTTGGAAGAATTCGGAGGTCTTCGTTAGCATTGGTATCAGGAATTCCCCACTCGGTCTTCACTCCCTCAATTTGGGCAAAAAAGAATTTACTTTTTCATCCCTTAACGGAGGTAGGAAGATGTAACTTGAGAATTCTAGTGGGCCTAGGAGCGAAGGACCACCATCCCAATTGTTTCCTAAGGGTATAGAAGCAACGAAAAATAGAAATCCTAGCCTCTATCCCATGAATGTGGCATAGCACTAGAAAACCTACGAGGGTCCGAATGGAATTTGGGACCAATTAAGCCAAGGCCAAGGAATATCTATCTAAAACATTACGTATGAAAGGATGAATGGGAATACGGAGCTCAGCCTTAAAATAATACTCGTAGAGGGCAACCCTACCAAGGTAAGAAGAGGTTACCCTATCCTCAGGAAGAGGCCGGTATAGGTGGAGGTCGGTGGGAATTTGATAGCAAGCCCTAAGATTGATTATCTTCTAGGCCGTCATCATAGAGGCGGTCCCCTCGGGAGACTCCCCTGCACGAGAAGGGCCGGCAACCATCGGACGACGCCGAACGGGGGCCCGTCCAGCGGTCGAGCGATTCTCAATGGGGAATCGCCCGACCACTCGCCGCTGCCCTGCTGGGACATCTTCCGTAGAGGATGACCAGCTGGGCACCGGAGAGGAAGAGGGCTGTAGAGGAAGATCGGGGGAATAGCCCCTAGAATCAGAAATTGAGCATAAAAGGGATGAAGAAGCCATGAGAACAGAACTAACCTGAAAGATTTGAGGATGAAGAATCAAAGGCAAAAGGCTCGGGAGGATGGAAGACGAACAGGCTCGAGTAAAACCAGAATGGGGACGAAAATGAAAGCAGTAAGGATAGCTTGAGCCAAGAACGCCCCCCCTTTATAGACTTGTCTTTTCATAATCGTTCCGCCAAGCTTTCTCTGGCTACGTGCCCGCTTTCCATTGGGGACAACTACGGTAACCACCCGGAGCGCGCGGCCCGGAGGCCCCTGCCAACGATTGGATGGCGGTAACCTCACCGCAAGGATGCGCATGCCTGGTCCCCGAGGGAAATCCTCCTCGATCCCAACAGTTGAGACGGGCGAGATGATGGCGTCGCAGCATCCGATGCACCATTAAGGGGAGGACGGCTCTTGACACGCATCGCCTGAAGATTATCCATCAGGTGATAAAATGCCCCCTTTGTTAGGGTTTAGACTTGTGATTAATAACAATGGGATTCCCTGTTGAACAAGAACTAGAACTAAGGATTCCTAATCCTGTTAGGTTTAGACCTTGATGAATAGCAATGGGATTCCCCGTTCAACAAGAACTAGAACTAAGGATTCCCAATCCTGTTAGGTTTAGACCTTGATGAATAGCAATGGGATTCCCCGTTCAACAAGAACTAGAACTAAGGATTCTAATCCTGTTAGGTTTACTTCTTGAAAAAGGAGGAAGATGGGGAGGAGAAAGAAAGGGCTGCCGCCCTATGATGAGAGAAGGGAATTTTTGGGAGAAAAGAATCTGTTCTCTATTCCATCCAAACCCTAGAGACTAGGGTTTAAATACATCCACGAAGTGGGCCAGGCCCAGACTCAACAAAAAACTCCCATGGACTAAACCAATGAGATTAAACTAATCCCCAAGCCCGTGTACACCCGTGACTTGATTTAATCTCAACCCTTGGACTCAAACCCAGCCCAATACAAGTTAGCCCACCTGGGCCTTGATAGCACCACACCAGGCCCAACAATCTCCACCTTGGTGCTTTCAAGGCCTCAGCACGTCCACTGTGTCCATCAGCTTTAACAACGAAATACACTTTTGAAAACTGTCCCGTGGAAGAACCTTAGTCAGTGCATCTGCTGGATTTTCTTTGGTGTATACCTTCACCAGCTCCACCTCACCATCTTCCACCAGCTCTCTGATCCTGTGGTATCTGAGGTCAATGTGCTTCGTCCTGGCATGATAGACTGCATTCTGCGCAAGCATCAGAGCACTCTGGCTGTCACTATGCACCTGGACAACCTTCTGATCAAGTCCCATCTCCAGCATCAAGCCCTTCAGCCAAAGAGCTTCCTTTGCTGCCTCTGTGATACCTATGTATTCTGCCTCCGTGGTAGATAAGGCTGTGATGGGCTGCAGACATGATCTCCACGATACTGGACCACCAAACAGGCTGAACACAAAGCCTGTTGTGGATCTCCTAGTGTCCACATCTCCACCAAAGTCTGCATCCACATACCCATATAACTGCCCACGAGCCTCCTTGGATAAGTTGGATCTCTCAGCATCTTCTTGCTGTCCATAGCAAATACCAACCCCAACTGTACCTACCAAGTACCTGAAGATTCCCTTCAGTGCTCGCCAGTGCTCCCTACCAGGCTGCGCCATGAACCTGCTCACCTGGCTCACTGCATGGGCTATGTCTGGCCTACAACATACCATGGCATACATAAGGCTCCCAACACCAGAAGCATATGGTACCTTCTCCATCTCCTGAGCCTCCACCTCAGTCTGTGGTGACATGGTCTTCGATAAGGAAAAATGTGCTGCCAAAGGTAGTGCTGTCGGTTTGGCATCCTTCATCCCATATCGCTCCAGAATCTTTTTAATGTAGCCACCCTGACTCAGATGCAGCACACCTTTGGATCTATCTCTGATGATTTCCATCCCTAGGATCTTCCTGGCTGGCCCCAGATCCTTCATCTCAAACTCCCGAGACAAAGCTATCTTCAGTTCCTGTACAGCCTTCTTACTCTTGCATGCTATCAGCATGTCATCTACATACAAGAGTAAGTACATCCTAGACCCATCATCCAGAGATTTAACATACACACAAGAATCATACTCACACCTGGAAAGTCCAATGCTCCTAACATAAGTGTCAAATCTCTTGTACCACTGCCTCGGCGACTGCTTCAGCCCATACAGAGATTTCTTCAGCAAACAGACTTTCCCATCTGATCTTGGTTCTCTAAACCCTGGTGGCTGCTCCATGTAGATGCTCTCCTCCAAATGACCATGGAGGAATGCTGTCTTCACATCCATCTGCTCCAGCTCCAAGTCCTGAGCTGCTACAATACTCAATAATAGTCTGATGGAAGTGTGCCTGACAACTGGAGAAAATATCTCACCATAATCGATGCCTTCTTTCTGAGAGTATCCTTTGGCCACTAGTCTTGCCTTATACCTGATACCCTCTTGTTCTGAAGCTCCTTCCTTGCGCTGATAAACCCATTTACAACCAATGGGTTTCTTTCCTTGTGGCAGCTGGACCACCTGCCACGTATTATTGCTGTGAAGAGACTGCATTTCCTCTGCCATAGCATGGATCCACCTATCTCTATCCTGACTTTCCATAGCCTCCTCATAGGTGAAAGGGTCTCCATTCGCTGTCACCAGGGCATATGACAACGAATCCTCAAAGCCGTATCGAACTGGTGGTCGCACGTTCCTCCTGGGCCTTTGCTGTGCGATCCCAGTATCAGTCCCCTGTCCAGCTGCATCCTGCTGAACTCCCTGGCTTCTACCCCCTCTGTCAGTCCTCTCCACCTGAATCTCAAATCCTCCTGGTCCACTAGCAAATGGCACAACTGTATAGGAGGTTGTCTGACTAGTGTTACCGTGTTCTACCTCCTGTAGTCCCTGCTGTGCATCCATGCCACTTCTGTTCTGGAGGATTGAGCTCTCATCAAAGGTTACATCTCTGCTGATGACAACCTTCTTCTCCAAGGGGTCCCATAGCCGATACCCCTTGACTCCTCGCGGGTAGCCTAGGAACACCATCTTCTTAGACCTGGCATCCAACTTACTCCGCTCCCCAGCTCCAACATGCACATATGCTGTGCATCCAAACACCCTTAGATGGTTTAGGCTTGTCTTCCTTCCAGACCATATCTCCTCTGGAATGTCTCCATCTAACCTGGTGTGCGGTGACCGATTGACCAAGTAGCTAGCTGCATCTACTGCGTCAACCCAGAACATCTTTGGAAGCCCTGCCTGCAGCCTTAAGCATCTTGCCTTTTCCAATAGTGTTCTGTTCATCCTCTCAGCCACCCCATTCTGTTGAGGAGTTCCCATCACCGAGAAGTGCCTTCTGATGCCCCACTCCTCACAAAAAATCTGGAACTCCCTGCTGGTGTATTCCCCGCCATTATCAGACCTCAGACACTTCACACTTTTACCCTGCTCCTTCTCCACCTCAGCCTTCCAGATTTTGAACTTGGTGAAGACCTCTGATTTCTCCTTCATAAAGTAGATCCACAGCTTCCTTGAGAAATCATCTATCAGGGTCATAAAGTATCTGGCCCCATTCCTTGCAGAAACTGGGGCTGGTCCCCAGACATCTGTGTGTACTAACTCCAGGGGTTCAGCACTCCTAGCTGTGCTGACTGAGAACTGTACTCTCCTCTGCTTTCCCATCTGACAAGGCTCACAGATCTCCATATCTCCGCTACTCAAGTCTGGAAGCAGACCTCTCTTGCTCAGTTCTTTCATCCCCTTGTCTCCCATGTGGCCCAGGCGGTAATGCCACATCCTGTACACATCCCGGGGATCTTGCTCCACAGCTGCCACCTCAGATTTCACAGTCATCACAGAGCCCTCCATCTTGTATAGATTATTTTCCAGCCTCCTCCCTCTCATCACCACCATGGCTCCATTGGAGATGTTCAGAACTCCACTCCTGGCACGACTGCTGAAGCTGTATCCAGTCCGCTCCAAGTACCCCAGTGATACCAGATTCTTCTTGAGTTCTGGAACATGCTTCACACTGGTAAGAGTGCGCACCATACCATCAAACATCCTCACCCTCACTGTGCCAATACCTGCCACCTTGCAAGGGTGATTATCTCCAAGAGTCACATTCCCCTCCTCAACCTCTGTGTAAGTACTGAACCACGACCGGTTGGGAGTGTAATGATGAGAACAGGCTGAATCCAAGGTCCACATCTCTGTGCTGTGCCTGTGATCATCTGATACAACCAAGAGATCATCCTCCACCTCCTGATCTGCAACTGTACTCACAGACTCAGATCCTCCTTTTTCTCCCTTCTGATTTTTCCACTTAGGACAATTCTTCTTAAAATGTCCTACCTCTCCACACTTATAGCACTTCAGCTCTCTCTTGCCTTTCCTGGACTTTGATCGTCCTCCAGACTTACTTCTGTCCCTGCCCCTACCTCTGCCTGTCCTTTCCCCAACTGATAGACCCTCCTGGGGAACAGCTTCCTTGGTCATCTTCTCCCTCTGCTCATTCGTCCGAAGCACCGAGACAATATCTTCATAAATTAATGTCTCCTTCCCATAGAGCAGTGTTGTGACCAATGAGTCATAAGACGTGGGCATTGAACATAAAAGCAGAAGTGCTTTATCTTCTTCCTCCATCTTGACCCCGACATTCAGAAGTTCATTGCTCATCTGGTCGAATATCTGGATGTGACCCAGCACATCTCCACCTTCTGACATCCGAAGGCTGTAGAGGCGCTTCTTCAACATCAACTTGTTGCACATATTCTTCCCCATATAGAGGGTGTGCAACTTCGTCCAGAGTCCCTTCGGGGTCTTCTCCTCCAGCACTGAATAGAGGACTGAATCCGCCAGACAGCCCTGATCATTGAACATGTCTTCTTCTCCAATGAAATCCACTGCTTGTCTGTCATCCCATCTGGCCTTTCCTCCAAAGCCAAATCTAAACCCTGCTGCACAAGGAGGTCCTCTACCCGGACTTTCCACATGGAGAAACTTCCCTTCCCATCAAACTTCTCAACCTCTATTTTTATGCTACTCCCCATGGCCAATTTCAAAAATAGCACAAAAATAAATTTTATAAAATAGAGAAGTACCTTGACGAGATTCTGTTGAAATTATTTCAACTCCTTGAAGGCCTCCAGATTACTCCTTGAACCAGGCTCTGATACCACTTGTTAGGGTTTAGACCTTGATTAATAGCAATGGGATTCCCTGTTGAACAAGAACTAGAACTAAGGATTCTAATCCTGTTAGGTTTAGACCTTGATGAATAGCAATGGGATTCCCCGTTCAACAAGAACTAGAACTAAGGATTCCCAATCCTGTTAGGTTTAGACCTTGATGAATAGCAATGGGATTCCCCGTTCAACAAGAACTAGAACTAAGGATTTCTAATCCTGTTAGGTTTACTTCTTGAAAAAGGAGGAAGATGGGGAGGAGAAAGAAAGGGCTGCCGCCCTATGATGAGAGAAGGGAATTTTTGGGAGAAAAGAATCTGTTCTCTATTCCATCCAAACCCTAGAGACTAGAGTTTAAATACATCCACGAAGTGGGCCAGGCCCAGACTCAACAAAAAACTCCCATGGACTAAACCAATGAGATTAAACTAATCCCCAAGCCCGTGTACACCCGTGACTTGATTTAATCTCAACCCTTGGACTCAAACCCAGCCCAATACAAGTTAGCCCACCTGGGCCTTGATAGCACCACACCAGGCCCAACACCCTTTCGATGGTAGGTGCATGCTCACCCATTTTGGGGACGGGGGGCATCTGATATGGCTAATCACCATCAGGCGGTATAATAACATTCCGCATGATTTTTTAAAACAATCCCTGCTAGCTTAGAGCTCGGCCCCAGATTCGGCTTGGCCACGGCTCCAGCCTCGCCTCGGCCTCGGATTCGGCTCGGCCATGGCTCCAGAATCAATCCGGCTTCTTGAAACACAAACCACAGCATGGCCAGCCCACCTGTTACGATCGGAATCACGGGCAGTTGCCAGCACGCTGTACAGTCGCCGATATTTCCGGCACCCATTCAGCAACGGCGCACCCACCTGCCGTTCACAAAGCTTATCCTAATAGAAGGGAGACTCGGCAGCTCGAAGGACATGTATAAAAAAGGTCCCTAGCTTGCAAGGTGAAGGGGACGAAATCTCTACACTCCCTCAAGCATTACTCCATTACAAAAATTCCTGTTCTACCAACCACTGACTTGAGCTTCAGAGGGTCCCCATTGGAATCACCGGTCCAAAACTTTTTGCAGGTTTCCGGAAGAAGGCAGCGCTCCCTTCACACTTCCTACGGCCTGTGGAGATCTTTATCCACCGGCACTCACCGTAAGTAATTTGGCAGCAACAATATATATATCTTTTGGTGAAGAATCAATCTTGTTAACTTAATCTAAGGTCAACTTATCTCTAAAGACTAGGATAAGAATTTGCGATGGCAAACTTGTAAAGTAGCTGCAGCAGAAGTATAACTGCAGATAGAAGGAATGATATTAGGGAGGCCATCTTAACATGCTCTTGCAATTTATTAAGTTCTGAAATGAGTGCTTAATAAAAACTTCTTCTGTTAACCTTTTCTTTCAGCTGTCAAAGATCAAGCCTAAGTAGTTTCATGGATATTGTGAGAAAACAAAAAGAACTACAGTCTATCCAAACCGGATCCATCAAGGCTGTGGGATGATTCCCTCAACAAGGGGCAACTCAAAGAGTAAGAGCCCCTTTGGAGAGCCAGTCAGCTCAGCTGACCTTCCTAGATACATGACCAACAAGGGCATAGATAAAACTTTGAAGCGAAAAGCAAGTATTCTGTTTAGCTTTATTAAATAGGAGCAATATGAAAATGTGCACAACAAGAGCACCTAGCACTTAGCAAATTCCAACAAATTAACAGGGGAAACAATCTTACTAATTCAATTCGAGTACTGAACTATAACCAAGTTTAGAATCATAATGCATCCATGAATATTTATAAACTATTGACAAAATCCCCTTAGCCTTAGGCAATCATGATTTTCTAGAACGATTCTATTCATAAACCAGGAACATGTGCATTCATATCTATGAAGTATATTTGTAACAAAGGAAAAGTCTTTGTACACCGCCCCCGATGTAGCAAGTCCTACGTGGGCTGCACCGTCTCTCCTGATTAGTCCACGTGGATCCTACGTGGCTGATGATGCGGAACGGTATGGCTCTGCTACGATGTTACGTTCTGATCGTGACGGCCATTAAAAGTGCTTCTCCTTTATTTTAAAATTGCTGTGCAGACGAAAATGCCATTTCCCTTCAGCCTACTTCTACCGTCATTTTTCTTGGATTTCATCTGTGCAAGAAAACCTCTTTCTTCCCCCTCGCTCTGGCTTTCGGATGCTAAGGAATTAGTCCAAGGTTTGAGCAAGATCCTGAGCCCTCGCTCTGAGGAGTCCAGTTGGAAGAAAACTTATGGAGAAAATGTCATCCGCAACAGGAAGTAAAAGGTCCTTGTTTAAACCTTAAGAGAGAGCATGTGAATGGATATAAAGAAGAGGAGAAGAGGGGGGAGGGGCATTCTACGGAGGGCCAAGAGGAGAAGAGGGGGAAGCGACTCCCCAGTTTAAACCTTAAGAGTCCCGGAATGGGTGTCGTCGCCTTAATGCTAGGGTATCGTCAGATGAGAGCTGGGGTGTCGTAAGAGCCTAAGTCGGGGATGTCGTCGGTCCCCGCCTTTTAACAGTCACGGAACGGGTGTCGTCGCCTTAAAGGTAGGGTGTTATCGCGCATGAGAGCTGTAGTATCGTCATAAAAGCTACGACACCCCAGATTTACTGTTAAGACACCGTAGTTACAAGCCTACGACACCCATGCTCCAAACGAATGCTGAGGTGTTGTCGCGCTAAAACCATTGGTGTCCTTTCATGAGAACAGGGGTGTCGTAGAATTTTTTTCCTTTCGGGTGTCGTCGTGCTAAAGCTAGGGTGTCGTTAGTCCAAAGTTGGGGTGTCGTCGCGCTAAAACCATTGGTGCCCTTTCGTGAGAACATGGGTATCGTAGGATTTTTGCCTTTCGGGTATCGTTGAGCTAAAGCTATGGTGTCATTAGCCTAGAGCTGGGGTGTTGTCGCGCTAAAACCATTGGTGTCCTTTCGTGAGAACAGGGGTATTGTAGAATTTTTGCCTTTTGGGTGTCGTCGAGCTAAAGCTAGGGTGTCGTTAGCCCAGAGCTGAGGTGTCGTCGTGCTAAAACCATTGGTGTTCTTTCGTAAGAATAGGGGTGTCATAGGATTTTTGCCTTTCGGGTGTCGTCGAGCTAAAGTTAGGGTGTCGTTAGCCCAGAGCTGGAAGGTCGTCGCACTAAAACCATTGGTGTCCTTTCGTGAGAACAGGGGTATCATAGAATTTTGTCTTTCGGGTGTCGTCGATCTAAAGCTAGGGTGTCGTTAGCCTAGAGATGGGGTGTCGTCGCGCTAAAACCATTGGTGTCCTTTCGTGAGAATAGGGGTGTCGTAGGATTTTTTCCTTTCGGGTGTCATCGAGCTAAAGCTAGGGTGTCGTTAGCCCAGAGCTGGGGTGTCATCGCGTTAAAACCATTGGTGTCCTTTCGTGAGAACAGAGGTATCGTCGCTTTAAAGCGAGGGTGTCGTTAGGTGAGAGCTGGGGTGTCGTAACAGTGCAAGCGTATTCGTAAAATATCAAATCCTCTTGGCAGACAAGATGAGCACTTCATTTGGCTGAAAAAGACACCCGTGTTTTATATGTGCTACAGTGTTAGTTGACTCAATACATAAGCATCAAACTCATCCATCAAAGTTTCGGAAGGTGATACAATTCTTTTCATGTCCTCTTCGGTGTTAATTGATTGCATACAAGTCTGCCTGTTGCTTGAAGCAGCTCTTACTTCATTTTGCATTGGTGGAGCATCAACGGTTGCCTTGACCAGATTTTTCCTTGATCTTTTTGACTTCTTCTCGACTCCACTCTTTAATCTATTCTCTCTTGGGCAACCTTTCGTCCTAATTTACTGAGGATCTTGAATTACAAGCTTTGTACTTGGCTTAGGTGTGCAGTTAGCATCCACGACAATTTTGAATATAGGTGTTAGACCATCCATCACTAAATTAAATGCATCTTCAGACATGGAGGCTATCTCTGCGAGCTTCATCATCCGATGACTTAGCAAACTATATCTACAATCAATAACATAATGTTATCGAAAACATATATTAAGACATTTCAAATAAAAAATTGTCACTGCGTACCGTGATTTTCATGTGCTTTTATCATAACCTTCAGTATTGCAGTCAAAATTGTCGAATTGGTATTTCATGTCCTTGCACCATCTCTTCAAAAAGTATTTATCTAGTAAATGAAATACGTCGCTTTGATAAAGAACCAACAAGGCATGCCTACACAGGTAACCCTTAAACTGAAAGGATCGACACTGGCATTGGACATCCTCAATATTTCTATCGTATGACATGATATATTCTTTGATCATCTTCTTGCTGATTCCATCGACTTCAATCCTTTCATACGACTTTACAGAATATACACAACAATCATCAGCATCCTTGATCAATTTAGTATTTGATGCATCCATTTCAAGGATCTCATTCTGAAATTTTTTGAAAATGCGCCTTGTATACACCTTTCTGCAGCTTGTCTCTCAAAAGGTGATGATGTCTTTAGGAAAGCAATCGTTTGCAATGTTCTATTATCTTCCTCATTTTCGGCCTTGTACCTTTTTTCCAAGGCATCTTCGTACTTACCTATGAACTCCGTTAGTATAGTCTTCGAATTTATAAACCCATCGAAGAAGTGATTTATGCCCTCGCTCCTTTGTGAAGATGACATCCCTGTACATAATTTTGTCAAAAAAAGAAGTGTGGAACGCGAACATGAACCAAAGACAATGACATACAAACTTGCGAAGAATGTATCCTTTAGGTAAACTAGGACCCATTTATTCCGACATTCGTAAAGGACATTGAACCAATCTATAGCCTTGCATTCTTTATATTTCTCTATAACATATGCCCAACTTTCCTCGAATGACTGTATGGTCAATGAATCATATATCGCCTCATCGAAATCAACCATAAATTTGGCATTTGCTGTGCAAATGTGGCCAATCTTTTCAGGTATCTTCTGCCAAAGACAAAATCGATGTCGTGTGTTAGGAAAAACTTCTTTAACAGCAGCCTCGATTGCCCTATCTTAGTCAGTTATTATGGCAATAGATGCTTGACCACCATTTGCATCTAGCCATGACTAAAAAATCCATTTATGTCTCAGTACTTTCATTAGACAACAATGCGCAACCAAGCAAGGTGGACTGTCCATGATGGTTGACCCCAACGAATGGACAAAAAGGCATTTGATATCTATTTGTCAAGTAGGTCGAGTCAAAGTTTAGAACATCACCGAAGTATGTGCATGCCAATCTTGACCTTGGATGAATCCAGAAGACAGACCTGAGATGACCATTATCATTGAGGTCTAAGGTATAGAAGAAATTGGGATTTCTGAGTTGCATTTCGGTGAAATGGATTACCATCGACTGATCATCTCCTTCTTTCAGCTTAGACTGACGTTCGCGACAAATGAAATTACGAGCATCCTTTTCGATGAAATTCAATTACCTTCTGCCCCCTTTTCTCCTTGCTATGGCAGAGTATATCTGAGTTGTCGAATATTCACGGCATGTAAATTGCTGATCTCTGCCTTCTCTGGTGTGCTGATCCTCCTATGCGACCGAAGATAACCAGTTGATGTTATGGACATCCCATGGTTATGTTCTAGAGAAACCTCAACCAATATCCACTTACCACTTGTAGCATTCAGTCTTACTTTTATGGATGCCATGCAATCAACTTTCCCAGTATCCCTATGATTCATACTCTTCTCTATTTTTCTAGATTTTCCTTGCCTCCAACACGCCATGTGCTTGAAGCAAAGTTGTTTGTTGTTGTTGGTCCTGCTACACACTATTGTGATTCCAAAACCAACTCTTTTTGCATATCCATTGTAGAAAGTATATACTTCATCTACTGAATTGAATTCCATTACAGTTTGAGGAACTACAGTATCAACCCCTGCTTTTGGAGCGATGGGTGAAGGTGCACGGCCGGGAGTGTGCTCGATTTCTTTTCGATCTATAATTTTAGCATCGTCTGTAGAAATATAAGCACACAGTCATGAACAATGATATCGATTGATTTAGCTGTCAATATATCCTAACAAAGCATTAGGACACTAAGGTTAAAAAAATACGACACCTCACTTGAAGAAATACGACAACACAATTAGGCTGTTACGACACCCCAGCTCTCATCGGACGACACCCTAGCTTTAAGGCGACGACATCTTCGACTTAGGCTCTTACGATACCCCAGCTTTAGAGCGACGATACCCTAACTTTAAGGCGACGACACCCGTGCAGGGACTGTTAAGGCGAGGACCAACGACTTCGGCTCTTACGACACCTCAGCTTTAGCGTGACGATACCCTAGCTTTAAGGTGACGACACCCGTGCCGATACTGTTAAGGCGGAGACCGACGACTTAGGCTCTTACGACACCCCAGCTTTAGCGCGACGACACCTTAGCTTTAAGGCGATGACACCCGTGCGGGGACTATTAAGGCGGGGACCGATGACTTAGGTTCTTACGACACCCCAGCTTTAGCACGATGATACCCTAGCTTTAAGGCGATGATACCCATGCCGGGACTGTTAAGGCGAGGACCGACGACTTAGGCTCTTACGACACCCCAGCTTTAGAGCGACGACACCCTAGCTTTAAGGCGACGACACCCGTGCGGGGACTGTTAAGTGTTGGGAATTGTATCCTAAAGCCAATCATTTGATGATTATGCTGATGTAAATTGTATATAAATTGATATATTAATAAAAGTTATTTGGCAGTTTATTCATTACAAGAACATCTTCTTAATACTCCTGAAAGTAATGAAGCCCTTAGGATCTTCCTCACGATAAAGGAGGATTTATCTTAGAAGGTCCTTAAAAGAGTTCGCGACCAAATGATATACTATGACAGGGCCATAGTACTATCAATTATAGGACGTTGTATATCATATTTGTTGGTTATCCTCTTAACCAAGGAGTGTAGAGACACTGGTATGACATACAGGTGAAAGTGTAGGAGTACATTTCACCGAACGTGACTCATTTTCGGATACTCTGCTGTCAAGAGTTAATCCGAGAAGATATAGGTATAAGTATCCTTCAGACCTGAAGATCACAACCAGTGGCTTACAAGCAACTCATTGTACTTAGGTGCCGGACCACCTGGATTTCTAATCCAGCTACGAAAGGTTACTGGGTGCAGTCAAGTACTTGTGGTAGTCAGTTGTGGATCAAGATGGAATTTGACCTATCCCATTAAAAGGAGAAATGCTTGTGTTTCAATTTAGCAAGACCTTGGCCAAGGCACTTCATGTGAAAGTCACATGATCACTAAAGTTGAAATCACTTTATGGATTTGCTATTTAGAGTTGACAGGCTCTTAAGCCATCCTTAGCATTTGTGGTCAAGAGGATGAATTATACGGTAACTGTTTCTTAGGGTTCTTGGAGTTTGCTCGGCAACTCTTCGACCTATCCGGACGTCGGGTTCCATTGCTAGATGGGCACATCGATTAGTATAGAAAGTTGTTTCTATGCTACCGGCTTAGGTTCGAACCTAGAGAGTCACACGCATAGAAGTTTCCTAGGATGATCTATTTGCTGATCAACGATTGAGAATCGTATATGATTTAATTAATCAATTTGATTGATGAATTATCTCAATTGGGTTAAGTACAATTGAATAAGATTCAATTTGGTTTAAGTCTATTAGAAGGACAAGTCAATTTCAAATATTGATTTGAAATTAGACTTGATTTGAATTTAAATAGATTCAGGACTAGCCAAATTTGATTTGGGCTTGGACCATGATCTATGTGGGTTAAGTCAAATAAATTCAGATCAGAACCCAAACCTCTCGAATATGGATCTCATATGATGAGATGGCTAAAATCTCATCTCATGAGATAGAATTTAATGCATGACATTTATTTACCGAACGTCGGATTTATCCCTCGTCTCTTTGGTTTTTCCGAACGACGGAACTAAACCAAACGCCGCGACTCCTTGGTTTTCTCCGAACGTCGGAATTAAACCAAGCGCCGCGCCTTCGGCGTCTCTTCGCTTTTGCCAAACGACGGATTCTTAAATGTCAGAATTAAATGTCAAGGCTAANCTTCGCTTTTGCCAAACGATGGATTCTTAAATGTCAGAATTAAATGTCAAGGCTAAATCGAGACTATAAATAGAGGGCATTCCCTCACCAGAGAACACAGAACAAAAAATAGAACAACAATACACGATTTGTCATGGATTGTAATTCTAAATTATCGTGGATTGTAATTCTAAAATGTTAGAATAGAAAATCCTGGTGATTCTGGTGTTAGCGGAAGCCTGGTGGATCTTGGAGGAAGATTCAAGTGATTCAAGATCAGCAAAGCTATTTTTCTGCGAGCTAGCACTCCCAAAATCTGATCATTCGGGGCTTCGCGTGGACGATACTAGAGGCCGGACGATTGAACGGCTGCAGAGCAATAAGGATTTACCTACTGTTCTTAAGGTAAGTGATTTGATCCCTAGATCTTAAGGCAGGCTTCAAGATAATAGTGTGACTAGTCATCTTGAAGATCAAGATATGATCTTGATGTTTTTATATGCATATTTTAGATCAAACGACCCTGAATATATAGGCAAAGATATGATCTTGATGCATATTAGATAGATTAATATGTAATCTTTTAATTTCCGCAATGATAATAGTTATCAATTTTTAAAAATATGCATGCCTCGGAGACTATTTCTCCCTACAGGGAGCTCAGTGGACGTTTTGAGTTATGATGTGTTTGTTAGAATGAACTTGTCTTCCAGCTCCCTTCGGCCTATCGCCACACTCTAATGGGTTTTAACGGGGACTCTGTGAGAGTTGAGGGGAGATCACCCTCCCTGTCACGGCCGGGACACCATCGTGTTAGAGCACAGTTCTCATGAACTTTGTTATGGTTTGGGTTCTCCTCGCCTACAACGCCATCCTTGGAAGACCCGGGCTAAATCTCCTGATGCCATCATCTCCACAAAAAGTTGCTCGTGAGGTTCCCTACCAGTGAAAGAGTCGGAGAGATGCGGGGAGAGTAGAACCCGCTACTGCTTTGCTACCACCTGGCCCCTAGCCCGCAAGGGGTGGTACCTGCACCTGCACCAGAGGTGCTCGACCTCCGAGACTCGCAGAAGAGAGGAGAGCCGGCCGAGCACCTACTGGCCTTCCCTTTGGGGGAAGACCCGACTAGGACGATCCAGATCGAGCCTTGCTCCCGGAGGAGGCGCGGGACCAGCTTCTCGCTTTCCTATGAGCTAACTCTGACATCTTCGCATGGTCGGCATCTGATATGCCAGGCATCCCTGAGGAGGTGATTACCCACCAACTCAACATTAAGCCAGAAAGCCAGCCCATTCGGCAGAAGAAGAAGAGCTTTGCCCCTGATCGGCAGAAGGCCATTGATGATGAAGTGCGCAAGCTGTTGGCTGCCGGCCACATTCGGAAGGTTCACTACCCCAACTGGCTAGCCAACGTCGTGATGGTCCGCAAGGCTAATGGAAGCTGAAGGATTGATGGGGACATCAGCAAGAAGAAAAGGTTGCAGACTGACACTCTTTGTTTTGTAGTTAATCCACTTTCCGCAGGTTCCACTTACTCGAGCCAAGAGTTTCAATTTCTCAAGTGGCAACTCATGCTGCAAAATTTCAACTTCTGCCAAGTCTCAAAGTATCGACACTTCCTGCCTTGAGTCAACACTACTATCAAGACATCAAGTCTTCTCTTTGGAAGTCAAATCTTAGAGGACACATGAAGGTATCTGATGATGACACATGGCAACTTAGAAGTCAAATCTTGGAGGACACATGGAGGTATCTGATGATGACACATCGCAAACTAAGGAGGTGCCACATGGAAGCTTGTGCAACCAAATTTGTTAGGGATTGATTGTAATTAGTTAGCTATATCATAACTAATCCTTAGATTGTCATGATCTTTTAGTTTTTTGGGCTGAAATTTCTGGAAGTCCTTTGGCCTATAAATAGGCCAAGCTTTACCTCTTGTAGATATGAAGTTTGAGAAATAAAATCAAGTTTGTTTGATTTCTTTTGCCAAGTGCCTTGTTCATCTTTGAGTATGAAGAGGGTGAGATGCTCTTAGTTTGAGTTGAGGCTCGTGCTTCCCTAGTCTTAGATCTAGGTCACTCCTTGAGGGAGAGGGTGAGAGGCCCAATTTGTTACTCTAAACCATTCTACCAAGGTTCCATAATAATTTCAGGAAGAAGGACAAGTGCTACCCAAGTCTCAGCAAAATTTTTCAAATCCTTCCTTTCCTTGTTCAATTTTTTTTTATTTCCTTCAATTCCTTTGCCTCCACGGTCTTACTTCTGATCACTTGCAGGTTCTCTTGAGGATGTTAGAGTTGAGGATGATAGCTCCACGTCAAGGATCAAGTGCCAAGGTGAGTTCTTAAGTAAGGAGTGTAGATCTTGTCAACCAACCCTCAATTCTTTGAGTGTTGAGTGCATCCTTCCACTTTAAGATCTTACTTCATTGTTGGAAAAAAAAAAAAAAAACCCTCTTGGTCCTTTAGATCTAAAGTTTTAAAGGTGGCTTAACTTAGTTTGAAGGTTTCCATACCTTTAGATTCTAATCTTTTTATTTCTTTGAAAGAAGCTTGCACAAGGGTGTTTAGATTTCTGCTTCCGGTTTAATGTTCTTCATTTCTCCCATGCATGAATTCAGCTATAGCTTGGGCTCAAATGTTCATTAAGGATGGTAATCACTTAGAACACATCACCATCCCCTCATTCCACCAATTTTTTTTCGTGCCCCATCAGCTTTGGTATCAAAGCTTTGGTCTCTAAGTTAAGCTTGTAAGTTGCTGGAATTTCTGTTCTAGTTTTAGTTCGAGATTTCCATAAATTTTTTTATAATTTTTAAGGGTTAAAAAATAAATAAAAATTAATTTTCTGCACTTTTGGACTTTAGGTTCTGAAATATAAAATTAAAAAAAAATATTTTAGAGTTTTGGAATAAAAAAAATTCGAGTTCTTAGGTTGTTTAAGTTGCTGGAATTTCTGTTCTAGTTTTAGTCCGAGATTTCCATGAATTTTTTTGTAATTTTTAAGGGTTAAAAAATAAATAAAAATTAATTTACTGTACTTTAGGACTTTAGGTTCCGAAATATAAAATTAAAAAAATATATATTTAGAGTTTTGGAATAAAAAAATTCAAGTTCTTAGGTTGTTTTCTGGAAGACTGTTTTGGTTCCCTCCATTAAATTTGATTTTAAAACAAATAATTTTTTTTTAAATTTGAGATCTGAGATTTAGACTTCAAATTCTGTTGTTTTTCACTTAAAGTTTGAATTTAGAGGAATTTTTTAATTTAAAATTTAAATTTTGAAATAGGTAGTAGAGAGTTTGTTAAGCTGCTAGAATCTTCTAGCAACTACTATCATAATAACTTCCTCAACCAAATTTTAAAAAAAAAATTGAATTCAAATTTCAAAATCTAGGATTTTCACTCTAAGATCTAACTAATTCAATTTTAATTTTAAATTTTTGAAAATTTAAAACTTTAAATTTTAAATTTTCAAAACCGGGTTAGTTGAAGGTTAGTTAGAAGCTGCAAATTTTATTTAACCACTTTTACCTCCAAGAATGAAATTTTAATCTAAATTTTAAAATTAAAAAAAAATAGCTTCTGAAATCTAGACTTCAAGATTTAAATTTCTTAATTTAAGTTTACATTTTTGAATTTTAAAATTAGATTAAATTGTACTAAGTCTAGTCGATTGTGCTAGTTAATTGCTGAAAGCAAGGGGGGCCTCCCGCATTCCCACCTCTTACCTGGCCAGTAACAAAGGTAATTGCATCCTTAACTAGTACCTAGTCAAGTTTTATATTTTGAACTTCTAGGTTTAGGAGCCCTAGAAGCTAGGTTTGTACTTCTTATTTTATAGGTCAAAAATTCTATCTTTCTTGGTTTGTACCTATGGATCCTAATCTTGAACTCTTTATGAGGACCCTGACCGAAAAGTTAGACATTGTAACTGAACAATTAGGGCAAATCAATAAAGAATTAGGTCAAGTAAAAGATAGAGTTGAGACCCTTGAAGAGCCTCAAAGGATCCCCATCGAACCTGAATCATCTAGGTCAATTCCTCGAGGTCCAAGAGCCCAATATCATGTGCACATCCCTGAATACAATCCAAGGAGACTTGATCCTGATTTCATGGAAAAAGCTTGTTGAGTCCATCGGCCTGACTTTACTCCTGATCGTATCCCTAGGCGACCTCACCAGGATTACTTAGATCAA
Organism: Calamus simplicifolius; assembly: GCA_900491605.1. Lineage (NCBI taxonomy): Eukaryota > Viridiplantae > Streptophyta > Magnoliopsida > Arecales > Arecaceae > Calamus > Calamus simplicifolius. The sequence continues at coordinate 81,858 of UESW01002670.1, read as the reverse complement.
GATGAAAGAGCCATGAGGAACATTCGATTAGAGGCTCCTATCTTTGATGGAAGCCTAGACCCTAAAGCTTATGTTGATTGGGAGGGAGAAATGGATCAATATTTTGAATGGTATGAGATGACCGAGGAGAGAAAGTATAAGTTTGCAAACTGAGGTTAGTCCGCCAGGCTAGGTTATACTGGGAGAATATCGGGCGAATGCTTAGGCAAAGAGGAGACATGCCCATAACCACTTGGAGAGCTATGAAAATCAAGCTTAGGGAAAAGTATGTCCCTATGTCCTATCACCAAAGACTATTAGATCAGTGGCAAAGATTATACCAGGGCAATAAGATTGTGTCTGAATATATTACCAAGTTTGATGAGTTTGCGATGAGGTGTAACATTGATGAATCAGAAGCTATAACATTGTCTAGGTTTAGAGCCGGTTTGCGTGAAGAAATTCAAAAGGAATTATTTCTAAGAGAAATCACTGACCTAGACCAAGCCTATCAAATAGCCAGAGATTGTGAAAGGTTTCAAAGGGGACCGATAGTCAGAAGACCCGAACTAAGTAAGATTAGCACCCCTACTCAGAAACCAGGGTTCAACCAAATGCAACCAAATCACTCCACTCCTACTATCCCATCCAGTCAAACGAGTGATAAGGGTAAGGCCCCTGTAGTTCAAAAGAGTAACAACCCAATGTCCATTGTTTTAAATGTAATAGGAAGGGACACTATGCCAACCAATGCCCTGCCCGTTCTCTACACATAGGAGAACTAGCTGAAGAGGACCCTGAAGATACTAAAGAGTTTGAAAAAGAGGTATATGAGGCTGAATCCAATCTGATCAATGAATATGATGAAGAGGAAGAAGAGATTGATTATGATGAGACTTTGGGTGTTGTTAGAATTTTGACCCAAACAAAGGAAAAGGAGGATTGGAGAAGAACTAATATACTCCAAACATTTGTTAAGATAGGGGAAAAGGTTTATAAAATCATATAGATAATGGGAGTTGTGTGAATGCTATTTCCACTAAAGCCATTAAGAATTTAAGCTTGACCCATGTTCCCCATCCCAATCCATACAAAGTTTCTTGGATAGATTCAACATCCATTCCCATTAAATCCAAATGTCAAGTTCCCATTCAATCCAATCCTATCATGAACAAGTCTGGTGCGATGTACTACCCATGGGAGTAAGTAGCATCATTTTGGGTGGACCTTGGTTGTATGATCATGATGCAACTTTATATGGTCAATCCAATTCTTGTGCTTTCAACCATCTAGGGAAAAAGCTTATCATTAACTTGACCCCACCTAAGGACAATATCAAGAAAGGGTCTAGTGATTTGAAAGAGAAGAAACAAGATCTGAATTTGATCAGTGTCAAGGAAATAGAGAAAGAAATCAATGAAGGATCACCTATGTGGATTTTGTCACTTAAAGAAAATCGGAATGAAGATCCTAAGGAACCACCTCAAGAAGTCACAAAGATCTTAGAAGACTTTAAGGATGTATTCCCATAAGATTTACCCAATCACCTACCCCCACTTAGGGATATTCAACATACAATTGATCTAGTCCCAGGAGCCACCTTGCCTAACCTACCTCACTATAGAATGAATCCCACTGAGCATGCTGAGCTACAAAGACAAATTGGAGATCTCCTCCAGAAAAAGTTTATTAGGGAGAGTTTAATCCTTATGCAGTACCTGCCCTACTGACCCCGAAGAAGGATAGCACTTGGAGAATGTGCATCGATAGTCATGCCATCAACAAAATTACGGTCAAGTATCGATTTCCTATCCCTCGCCTTGATAATATGCTTGACATGATGACCGGAGCCACTATATTTTCCAAGATTGATCTTAAGAGTGGTTATCACTAGGTTAGGATCAAACCTGGAGATGAGTGGAAAACTGCATTCCAAACTAAGGATGGTCTTTATGAGTGGTTGGTTATGCCCTTTGGTCTATCAAATGCCCCTAGTACATTTATGAGGATCATGACTCAAGTTTTAAGACCTTTCATGGGAAAATTTTTGTGGTATATTTTGATGACATCCTCATCCATAGTAAGACTAGGGAAGACCATTTAGATCATCTTAGACAAGTCTGTTACACCCTTAGAAAGGAAAATCTATATGCCAATCTGAAGAAGTGCGAATTCATGACTAACAGAGTAACCTTTCTAGGGTTCATTGTTACTACTGATGGTGTTTTTGCTGATCCCGAGAAAATTAAGTCCATAGTCGAGTGGCCCGAACCCAAGAACATACATGACGTCCGTAGCTTCCACGGTCTTGCCACCTTCTATAGGAGATTCATCCAAGGGTTTAGCACCATTGTTTCTCCAATCATGGATTGTCTTAAGAAAGGAAGTTTTGAATGGACCAAACAAGCCAATAAAGCCTTCCTTGAGATTAAGGGAAGAATGACACAAGCACCAATCTTAAGGTTGCCTGACTTCTCTAAAGTTTTTGAGGTTGCTTGTGATGCCTCTGGGATTGGAATTGATGGAGTTTTAAGTCAAGAGAACCATCCGGTAGCTTTTTTCGCGAGAAACTAAATGGCGCAAAATTGAGATATTCCACCTATGACAAGGAGTTATATGCGGTAGTTTAGGCTTTGAAATATTGGAGACATTACTTGTTACCGCAGGAGTTTGTTCTATTTTCCGATCATGAAGCCCTCTGATTCCTTAGCTCCCAAAAGAAGTTAAACCCTAGGCATGAAAAATGGGTAGAGTACATCCAAGCTTATACCTTTATTCTAAAACACCATGCTGGTTCTGACAATAAGGTTACCGATGCTTTAAGTCGACGTTCTATGCTCTTGACGTCCGTAAGTACTGAAGTCACAGGATTTGATAAGTTGAAGGAAGAGTATAAAAGTTGCCCTGACTTTAGTGAGATTTTTGAATCTGTCAGTCTAAGGCCTTCTAGAGAATACAAAGACTTTACTCTTCATGATGGGTTCCTTTTTAAAGGAGATAAGTTGTGTATTCCCCGAACTTCAATTAAGGAATTCTTGATTTGGGAAATTCATGCCGGAGGTTTAGCGGGCCATTTCGGAAGGAATAAAACTATTCTAGCTTTGGAGGAACAATTCTTTTGGCCCAGCTTAAAACGAAATGTTGCCCAAGTCGTAGCCCAGTGTAGGACATGTGCTGTTGCTAAAATGCAAAAATAAAACACTGGACTATACACCCTTTACCTGTCCCTGACCGACCTTGGCAAGACATCAGTATGGACTTTGTATTAGGACTACCAAAGACCTTAAGGAGACACGATTTCATCTTTGTGGTAGTCGATAGATTTTCTAAAATGGCACATTTTCTGCCATGTTCCCAGACCTTCGATGCATCAAAAGTGGCCAAGTTAATTCTAGATGAAGTGGTTAGATTACACGGGTTACCTAAAACCATCATGTCTGATAGGGATGTTAAGTTCACCAGTTACTTTTGGAAAATCCTATGGCACATGCTAGGAACCAAGTTAAACTTTTCTACCACTTATCACCCCCAAACTGATGGTCAAACAAAAGTTGTAAATAGAAGTCTTGAAAATATGTTGATATGTTTAGTGGGAAAACATACTGGAAATTGGGACCTTTTACTGCCACATATAGAGTTTGCCTATAATAGTTTAGTTAACAGATCCACTGGAAAAAGTCCTTTTGAGATTATTCATGGGTATAAACCAAGAAAGCCAATAGACCTCATTCCATTGCCCATGCATGTACGAACATTAGAGTCTGCTGAGTCATATGCACAACACATTAGGGATTTACACAAAGAAATTAGCGAGAAAATCCATATAAATAATGAAAGTTACAAGTATATGGCTAATTCCCATAGAAGAGCAAAAGAATTTCATATAGGAGACTTTGTCATGATAAGGCTCAGACCTAAACAGTTTTCAAAGGGAACTATGAAGAAACTACATGCCCGTGGTGCAGGTCCTTTCAAAATAATAAAAAGAATTGGACCTAATGCTTATATACTGGACCTACCTTCTGACTTTGGTATTAGTTCCACCTTTAATATTTTAGATCTGGTAGAATACAAGGAACCAACAATGAATCCCAGTGAGTTTTTAGGACCTGATCCATCCTGTGAGAGTGAACCAATCCCAAGTGTCCACCAGCCACAAAGCGAGAAAGAATTGAATGGATATTAGATGACAAGATTGTCACTACTCGAAATAAAAACTATCAACGCTACTTGGTCCATTGGCAAGGTAGACCTGATTCTGAAGACTCATGGATCACTCAAGAAGAACTGCAAAGGATCGATCCAGATCTGCTTGAATATTACCAAAGCCAAAATGATCCATACTTGTCAGGGCCAAGTTTTTTTTCACCCAGAAAGAATTGATGGGGACATCAGCAAGAAGAAAAGGTTGCAGACTGACACTCTTTGGTTTTGTAGTTAATCCACTTTCCGCATGTTCCACTTGCTCGAGCCAAGAGTTTTAATTTCTCAAGTGGCAACTCATGCTGCAAAATTTCAACTTCTGCCAAGTCTCAAAGTATCGACACTTCCTGCCTTGAGTCAACACTGCTATCAATACATCAAGTCTTCTCTTTAGAAGTCAAATCTTGGAGGACACATGGAGGTATCTGATGATGACACATGGCAACTTAGAAGTCAAATCTTGGAGGACACATGGAGGTATTTGATGATGATACATGGCAAACTAAGGAGGTGCCACATGGAAGCTTGTGCAACCAAATTTGTTAGGGATTGATTGTAATTAGTTAGCTATACCATAACTAATCCTTAGATTGTTATGATCTTTAGTTTTTTGGGCTGAAATTTCTAAAGTCCTTTGGCCTATAAATAGGCCAAGCTTTCCCTCTTGTAGATATGAAGTTTGAGAAATAAAATCAAGTTTGTTTGATTTCTTTTGCCAAGTGCCTTGTTCATCTTTGAGTATGAAGAGGGTGAGATGCTCTTAGTTTGAGTTGAGGCTCATGTTTCCCTAGTCTTAGATCTAGGTCACTCCTTGAGGGAGAGGGTGAGAGGCCCAATTTGCTACTCTAAACCATTCTACCAAGGTTCCATAACAGTTTCAGGAAGAAGGACAAGTGCTACCTAAGTCTCAGTAAAATTTTTCAAATCCTTCCTTTCCTTGTTCAATTTTTTTTTATTTCCTTCAATTCCTTTGCCTCCACGGTCTTACTTCTGATCACTTGAAGGTTCTCTTGAAGATGTTAGAGTTGAGGATGATGGCTCCATGTCAAGGATCAAGTGCCAAGGTGAGTTCTTAAGTAAGGAGTGTAGATCTTGTCAACCAACCCTCAATTCTTTGAGTGTTGAGTGCATCCCTTCCACTTTAAGATCTTACTTCATTGTTGGAAAAAAAAAAACCTCTTGGTCCTTTAGATCTGAAGTTTTAAAGGTGGCTTATCTTAGTTTGAAGGTTTCCATACCTTTAAATCCTAATCTTTTTATTTCTTTAAAAGAAGCTTGCACAATGGTGTTTAGATTTCTGCTTCTGGTTTGATATTCTTCATTTCTCCATGCATGAATTCAGCCATAGCTTGGGCTCAAATGTTCATCAAGGATGGTAATTACTTAGAACACATCACCATCCCCTCATTCCACCAATTTTTTTTCGTGCCCCATCAAGGATGTGCGTGGATTTCACCGACCTCAACAAGACATGCCCCAAGGACAGCTTCTCATTGCCTCGGATTGACCAGTTGGTGGATGCCACGTCCAGCCATGAGACCCTCAGCTTCATGGACGCCTTTTCGGGGTACAACCAGATCAAGATAGATTCAATGGACGAGGAGGCTACCTCATTCATAACCGAGAAGGGAATATACTGCTACAAGGTGATGCCATTCGGGCTGAAGAGTGCGGGGGCCACCTATCAGAGACTAATAAATAAAGTCTTTGAGGATCAAATCGGGCGCAACATTGAGGTATACGTGGATGATATGCTAACCAAGAGTACCCGCATCGCCGACCATGTTGCCGACCTTGCGGAGACCTTCGGCAACCTTCGCCGGTTTCAGATGAGGCTAAACCCCCGCAAATGTGCCTTCGGAGTTATAGCAGGCAAATTCTTAGGCTTCATGGTGACACAGCGAGGGATCGAGGCAAACCCCGACAAAATATGCGCTATTCTAGACATAAGGCCCTCTGCTAACAAGGAGGTACAGTGCCTGACCGAGAGGGTGGCGGCCTTGAGTCGCTTTCTGTCTAAGTCGGCAGAGAGTGTCTGCCTTTCTTCAAGGCATTACGCAAGGTCAATGGCTTCGAGTGGACGAAGGAATGCAAGAAGCCTTCGAGAAGTTAAAGAAGTTTTTATCCACTCCGCCATTGCTATCCAAGCCAAGGAGCGGAGAGGAGCTCTTTCTATATCTTGCAGCCTCCCCCGAGGCCGTCAGCTCTATGCTTGTCCGCATAGATGCCGATGGGTCATAGAAACCAGTCTACTACACCAGCAAGATACTTCACGATGCAGAAACCAGGTACTCAGAACTAAGAAGATCATCTTCGCCCTAATCGTCTCCTCTTAGCGCTTCCGACCCTACTTCCAAGCCCATCCAATTGTAGTGCTCATGGACCAGCCCCTCCGGACTGTCTTATTCCGACCCAACACCTCCGGGCAACTTGCAAGTGGGCTGTTAAGATGGGAGAATTTGACTTGTCAATCCGTCCAAGGTCTGCAATGAAGTCCTAGGTGTTAGCCGATTTCCTCGTCGAGTGCACCTGGGCCGAGGAGCCCCCAGAGGAACCATGCTTGAAGATCCCCACAGCAGAGGAGGCAGGAGAGGATGACTTGATCCTTCATGTGGATGGCGCATCAAACTCCCAAGGGAGTGGAGCTGGTCTCATTCTCATGAACCCCGAGGGGGAAGCGGTGGAGTACACTCTCCGGTTCCTTTTCCCTGCCACCAACAACCAAGCGGAGTATGAAGCCTTACTAGCGGGGATGAAGCTGGTCGGAGAGCTCGGCGCGAGGTGTCTAAGGGATTTCACCAACTCTCAGCTTATCTCTGGGCAGGTTGCGGGGGAATATGAGGCCAAGGATCCATAATGTCCGTTACTTGGGCAAAGTCCAGTCCCGGGCCTTCCACTTTGCTTACTTTTGTGTTAGCTATATCCCCAGGGGAGAGAACACCCAGGCTGATGCACTCTCCCACCTGGCCACCTCGGCCGACGGAACCTTGGGAAGAATGTATGTGGAGCATTTGGAAGTCCCAAGCATCGAAGCCACAGAGGAAGCCCTACCGGTCGTGCAAGAACCCTTTGGATGAATGCTTACATTCAGTATCTTACCGATGGTGTCCTCCCTGATGACCCAGCGGAGGCAGACTACTCAAGCGGCGGGCTCCAAAGTTCCTGATGATGGACGAAAGGCTCTACCGAAGGTCATTCTCATACCCGATCCTCAAGTGCGTCGGCCCCACCGAAGCTGATTACATCCTGCAGGAGATCCACGAGGGCATTTGCAAAAGTCATCTGGGGGGCAGGGCTCTAGCGTATAAAGCCCTGTAGCAAGGGTACTACTGGCTGACGATGAGGGAGGACGCCGTCGAGCTAGTTAGGAGGTGTGATAGGCTAATAGCTGCCAGCGTTATGCCAGCATTCAGCGGTAGCCGACCTCCAGTTGAGTCCCCTGGCTGCCCCCTGGCCTTTTGTTCAGTGGGGAATGGATATCTTGGGACCGTTTCCCCTAGCCTCCGGTCAGTGCAAGTTCCTCCTCGTAGCTGTTGATCACTTCACCAAATGGATCAAGGCCGAGGCACTGGCCAAGATCATCGAAGGCAAGGTGAGGTCCTTTTTTTGAAAATCAATAATCTGCAGGTTCGGGCTGCCGCATACCCTCGTCACTGATAATGGTCGGCAATTCATAACGCATCCTTCAGAGGATTCTGCACCGAGCTGGGCATTCACCAGTGGTTCACCTCCGTCGGGCACCCTCAGACCAATGGCGCTGCGAGGTGACAACCGCATCATCCTTCCAAGGACTTCAGGCACGGTTGGACGACTTCAAAGGGAGATGGATGGAGGAACTCCCCAACGTGCTGTGGGCCTATCATACAATGCCGTGTGCTCCCATCGAAGAGACCCCCTTCAGCCGCATCTTCGGCTCTGAGGCCATCATCCCGGTGGAGATAGGTGCCCCGAGCCTCCAAATGGAGTCATACAATGAGGAGCACAACACAGACCAGCTCCGAGCCAACCTCGATCTTGTGGAAGAAGTACGCGACCGAGCCCGACTCTGGATGGCTGCCTACCGGCAGTGGACAACCAGGTATTACAATGCCCATGTTCACCCTAGGACATTCCTGCCGAAGACCAAGTCCTTCGATGGGCCGAAGTTTCGAAGCCAACGGAAGGTGGGAAGTTGTCGCCAAATTGGGAAGGGCCTTACCGAGTCCCAAAGCCCTCCATCATGGGGCATACAGAATCGAAGGGCTGGATGAAAAGCTGCTCCCACGGACTTGGAACTCCAATAACCTCCGTCGATATTATCAGTAGTGTACCCCACTCCGTAGTGAGTTGTGCATTTACATTCTTTTGGGCTGCTGCCCCGCGTTCCATATTAATAAAAGCATGTTTGAGTAACCCATCTTTTCAGAAAAAGCCCGAGGCTAGCTCGGCACTTCAAGACCGATGTACCATCGGCACCAAAGACCGGTGTACCACCGGCTCCAAAAAGCCCAAGGCCAGCTCGGCACTTCAAGACCGATGTACCATCGGTACCGAAGATCGGTATACCATCGGCTTCAAAAAGTCCGAGGCTAGCTCGACACTTCAAGATCGATGTACCATCGGCACCGAAGATCGATGCACCACTGGCTTCTAAAAAGCTCAAGGCTAGCTCGGCACTTCAAGACCGATGTACCATCGGCACTGAAGATCGATGTATCACCGGCTCTAAAATGCCCGAGGCTAGCTCACTTCAAGACCGATGTACCATCGGCATCGAAGATTGGTGTACCACCACTTGAAAAAGCCCGAGGCCAGCTCGGCACTTCAAGACCGATGTACGATCGACACCGAAGACCGATGTACCACTAGATCCAAAAAGCCCGAGGCCAGCTCCACTTCAAGACCAATGTACCATCGGCATCAAAGACCGGTGTACCACCAGTTCTAAAAAGCCCGAGGCCAGCTCAGCACTTCAGGACCGATGTACCATCGGTACCGAAGATCGGTATACCACCGGCTTCAAAAAGCTCAAAGCCAGCTCGACACTTCAATACCGATGTACTATCGGTACCAAAGATCGGTGTACCACCATCTCCAAAAATCCCAAGGCCAGCTCGGCACTTCAAGACCGATGTACCATTGATCGGCAATGAAGACTGGTGTACCACCGGCTCCAAAAAGCCCGAGGCCAACTCGGCACTTCAAGACCGATGTACCATCGGCACCGAAAACTAGTGTACCACCGGCTCCCAAAAGCCCGAGGCCAGCTCGGCACTTCAAGACTGATGTACCATCGACACCGAAGACCGATGTACCATCAGCTCCAAAAGGCCCGAGACCAGCTCGGTACTTCAAGACTGATGTACCATTAGCACCGAAGACCGGTGTACCACCGGCTCCAAAAAGCCTAAGGCCAGCTCGGTACTTCAAGACCGATGTACCATTGGCATCGAAGACCGGTGTACCATCGGCTTTCAAAAAGCCCGAGGCCAGCTCGGCACTTCAAGACCGATGTACCATCTGCATCGAAGACCGGTGTACCACCGGCTCCAAAAAGTTCGAGGCCAGCCCGATACTTCAAGACCGATGTACTATCAGCATCGAAGATCGGTGTACCACAGGCTCAAAAAAGCCTGAGGCTAGCTCGGTACTTCAAGACCGATGTACCATCGGCATCGAAGATCGGTGTACCATCGACTCGAAAAAGCCCGAGGCTAGCTCAGCACTTCAATACCGATGTACGATCGGCACCGAAGATCGGTGTACCACTAGCTCCAAAAAGCCCGAGGCCAGCTCAGCACTTCAAGACCAATGTACCATCGGCATCAAAGACCGGTGTACCACCGGTTCTAAAAAGCCCGAGGCCAGCTCAGCACTTCAGGACCGATGTACCATCGGTACCGAAGATCGGTATACCACCAGCTTCAAAAAGCTCAAAGCTAGCTCGACACTTCAATACCGATGTACCATCGGTACCAAAGACCGGTGTACCACCATCTCCAAAAAGCCCAAGGCCAGCTCGACACTTCAAGACCAATGTACCATTGATCGGCAACGAAGTCTGGTGTACCACCGGCTCCAAAAAGCCCGAGGTCAACTCGGCACTTCAAGACCGATGTACCATCGGCACCGAAAACTAGTGTACCACCAGCTCCCAAAAAGCCCAAGGCCAGCTCGGTACTTCAAGACTGATATACTATCAACACCGAAGACCGGTGTACCATCAGCTCCAAAAGGCCCGAGACCAGCTCGGCACTTCAAGACCGATGTACCATCAGCACCGAAGACCGGTGTACCACCGGCTCCAAAAAGCCCAAGGCCAGCTCGATACTTCAAGACCGATGTACCATTGGCATCGAAGACCAGTGTACCACCGGCTTTCAAAAAGCCCGAGGCCAGCTCGGCACTTCAAGACCGATGTACCATCTGTACCGAAGACCGGTGTACCACCGGCTCCAAAACGTTCGAGGCCAGCTCGATACTTTAAGACCGATGTACTATCAGCACCGAAGACCGGTGTACCACAGGCTCAAAAAAGCCTGAGGCCAGCTCGGCACTTCAAGACCGATGTACCATCGATACCAAAGACTAGTGTACCATCGGCTCAAAAAAGCCCGAGGCCAGCTTGGTACCTCAAGACCGATGTACCATCAGCATCGAAGATCGATGTACCACCACCTTCCAAAAGCCCGAGGCCAGCTCGACACCCCAAGGCCGATATCCTATCGGTACTCTGAAGCTTGATGCCCGCTTGGCGCTCAAAAGCCAATGCACCATCGGCACCTCAAGGCCGATATGCCGTCCACGCTCAGCGGCCCGAGGTCGACCTGACCCAAGTCCAACCTCAGTGCTCCCCCTAGGCCCTGACCCTATAAAATGGCTAAGTCACGGATCTGCTGGTAACGAGACATCGAGTACTGCCTTCAGTGCCGACGTAGCCCCTAGGGGTCTCACGTCGGTGGGCCGAGGGGGAACACAAGTATAGTGCATATTTCAAAAAGATATTTTCATTAATAAAAAGTGCTTACAAAATGCCAACTGAGCCAGACTTTTAGTACAAGAACCAAAGGAAAATAAGTACAAAAGTCTAAGGGTTGGTAGCAGCGGGCTCATCGTCGGATGAGGCCCCCTCGGACACTGGGTCCGGTTTGATCTCCAAGGCATGGGGGAGGTCGAGGACCCAGGCCACCTTCTCTTTAACGTCCCAAAATCCTTGGAGGTACGCGTTTGCAGAAGCTTCGGCCATCTCCTCCGAGAAGCGCACGGATTGCCGGAACTCCTCTATGGCTCTCGTGACCCGCACTTCGATAGCTGCTTCAGCCTTGCGGGCCTTAGTTTCCTCTTTCGTCGCCAGAGAGGCGGCCCTCCTCACTTCCCCCTCAGCATGCTCAGCTCTCGCCTTAGCCACCAGAAGGGCAGAGCTGAGCTAGACAATCTAGCGGTCCCTGCCACTGACGGCGCCCTCTGCCCCTCTGAGTTGGTTTAGGGCCACCCGGGCACGTTCAGCCTCGACCTCTGCCCGCCTAGTGGCCTCATTGAGTTCGGCGGCCCAGTCAGTTCTCGCCGCCTCCAGGGCCCCCTCAGCCCTCTTGGCTCGGGCCGGGGACTCCTCAGCCTCCCGTCGGGCCTCGCTGATGACGACCTTCCCTTGGTTAATCACTTCTCTCGTGGCCACTAGGGAGTTCGTCAGCTGCATCTAGAGTACCTTTTTAGCACCAAAATTAGCTAAGTAGCCAGCTCTGAGGTCACGAAGACTACTTGCCTGAGTGATGGCCACGAAAGCTTCGCGGAAAAATGTCAACGCCCCTAGCTGGCTGAGTTCCTCCTAGAACTCGAGCTAGATGAGGTGGGAGATCAGCCACTCAGCTCGGCGCCCATGGTTCATGACCAAGGGCCTGGAGGGTACTACCTCGCCCTCGCCTCCTTCAGCCGCCCTGGCCAGCTTGAATGTAGCCGGTGCATCTCTCGTGGTCTCTGCCGCTACGGGTGCAGACTCGCTCGAGCTCGGCTCGGCCTCGGCCTGGGCTGGTTCAGCTGGGATGGGGGACTCCTCTGCTGCCGCCCCCTCAATCCTCGCTCCTTCCGAGGGCATGTCGGCTGTTAAATCCACTGCGGGAGCGGCTGCTGACTCTCTGCGCTCCGGGGACGGAGAGGGTGGTGCCACAGGCTGGCTGGGGGCCTGAGTTCGCGGCCGTGTGCTCGGGCCCTCGGTACCCTTGAGGGCCCTCTTCCTCTTGGCGGCCACCTTCCTGAGGGTATGAGTGGGTACCTTCATCACTGCACATCATCAGTCAGAGTTAGCAAAAAAGAAAAAAAAAGAAGAGAACAGAGAACAGAGGGAGAAAACTATCTAAGTGTTGGGTCGGCCGCTACTCACTGCTCCGGGTGGAGACCCCCGCAAGTCAGAGATTATCCTCCAACAGGAGCTGATTACACTTGGGGATCTCGGCTGTCAGTAGCTGCCCCACCGCTTCCTTATCCCCTGGGTGGACTGTCGAGTTCATGTTCGGTCTGAGGTCTGGGTCCCCCCACCTAGGCTTAACCCCGTCAAGGTCAGCGAAGAAGAATCGTGACTTCCAGCCCTTGACGAAGGTGGGAAGATACAATTTGAGGACTCGGCCGGGCCGATGCTGAAATAGCCACCAACCCACCTGTTGTCGGAGGGTGTAGAAATAGCAGAATAGGGAGAGTCGGGGTGCAATGCAGTGGAAGTGGCAAAGGACAATGAAGGCAAGATGGTTCGAAGGGAGTTCGGGACAAGCTGGGCAGGGGTCAAGGAATAATAGTCGAGAAGGTTAACAAAGAAAGGGTGAAAAGGCAGACAGAGCCCTAGCTTCAAAGTAATCTCATACACGGCTATCCTACTGGGTCGGGAGGACACTACCATGTCATTGGGGGTCGGTCTGAAAAGCCCTACTTTCCTAGGGATTTGGTAACAGGTTATGATGGTAGCCAAATCCTGGCCTGTTACTGTGGATGCAGTCCCCATCAGGGATTCTGCCCCCACCCTCGATGAGGTGCCGGCGGCTCGCTGTTGGATAATAGGAATGTGGTCCTCCGGGTCGAAGGAGGACCACTAGGGTGTGGGAGATGGAGAGGCACGAAGCCTCGAAGGTGAAATCTGGTCTGCAGGGGACCCAGACGAAGGCCAGGAAGGTGAGGACACCATGAACAAGGTCTGATAGAAGGCTAGGGGAGTAGGAGAGGATCAGGAAGCTGACCTGGAGCAAAGAGCAGTAGGAGCAAGGTTTCGGGAAGAAGACAAGGACGAGAGCTCGAGGTAGAAGACGATCTCAGGCAGAGTGATGAAATCCAGCCTTTTGCCCAACTTATTAGGTTTGAATCATCCCGCCTCACCTACCCCAACCACGTGGACTCGCGCTATAGGTTGAGTCACCTCGGTAGGCGCTCGATGCGCGGGGCGCTCCGCCTTCGGCCAATGGCGAGGCAATGCTAACGTCAGCTTCATGATGGCAATGATGGCGGTGGCTTTTTGTAAGCCCCTAGAGGATGCTCCTACTCCAAGGCTGATCTCCACGGATCGGATGGACGGCGTGGGGTGATACTGCTGCGATCCCCGAATTGCCCGCACTAGGGCACCGCTGCACCCATGAACACGTGCTTCTCAGCGATTGGCGACACGTAGGGATTAGCCACTTGGGAGGCGACACCCCTTTCTCCTTGCAGAGGTGGGCCCACTTTGTCTCAAGGGTGAGGGGGCATCTGATGTGGCTGATCCAACGTCATTAAGGTTGACGAGGAAGGTAACTGACGGAGCTCCCGCCTCATCTCCCAAGGCATCTTTAGCCTTCGAGGCCCCCCTCGGCCTCGGCCCCGGACCTGGAGTCCCCTCGGCCTCGACCTCGGACCCAGCGTCCCCTCGGCCTCGGCCTCGGACCCGGCATTCCCTCAGCCTCGGCCCCGGATCTGGCGTCCCCTCAGCCTCGACCCCAGACCCGGCGTCCCCTCGGCATCAGCCCTGGAGCTGGGGGGGACACCCTAGCTCCGAGCCTCATGTCCCAACACCTTGAGCCACCTGACATGCCCACGTGGTCTGCCAACCGTCTGTGGTAGCCACGCGGCCCACTAACTCTGTAATAGCGCGTGGGCGCAGTCCATAATGGCGCACGCCTGACATGACTGCCCACCTGCCACCTATAGCGCCGTGCTCTATAGGTGGCCGGCGGGGGAAGATACCTCTGACATGCTCAGTGTCGGTTACGACCTATCGCTGTCATCCTTGCCCTCCGCCCACTACCGGACAAGGGCACCTTGAAACCAACCACCTTCTGGAAGTAGAAAGAGGGGCCCTTGAACAGGTATAAAAGCCCACACTCACAACGAGGAAGGGATCTGAACTCAAATTCTCTAGCTCTTTCTGCTAGTTTACTCTTGTCTGTTCTCGAGTTGCTTACTTGAGCATCGGAGGGTCCCCATCGGTGCAACCAGTCTCCGGAGACTTTCTTCCAGGAGTCCATCGAGGAGGAGTATCTCCATTTTCTGACGTTTGAGGATGGTGACTTGGCATCAACATCTATAACTGTACATTTAGACTACGTTTTTACATTGAAAACATAGTATTTAATCCCGTCATACAAATATATACTTTCAATTTTAGAAAAAATTTTAAAAATATTGAATTGAAATATCCAATACCGTCATACAAACATATACTTTCAATTCTAAAAATCCTCAAATACATTGAATTGAAATATCCAATACTGTCATACAAACATCCATAACATTTTCAGATAATAGAAACTTCAATAAACATTTCCATAACATTTCTTCAAATAAAACCTTGCAAGTGCTCGACCCATTCTCCACGCATAATGTCGATCTCTTTTTGTTTATAAGTTTTCTTCTCGCCAAACTACATATATATACATAAGTTACTCAGAAAAAGAGCACTAAATAACACACAAAAATCTAAAATCATAAAAAGTATACTTATATGATCATATACGCAATAATAACCTACCTTTTCATCAGTTGAAATGATATAATTCTCAATGATCTTCTTCATATATATGATGACATAATAGCCACATTCAACACCTGATGGTTGCTTAGGGCACTTGAAAAACAAATTTAAAAGTTTTTATAAGATTCAAACAAATAAAATCTAATTTTATGAATTATAAAAAAGAATGTGCAACTCAATATACCTTAACTAACTCCCAAGTAAGTATTTTTCTTGCAACTCAATCAGCTTTAGCGTTGTATATTTTGAGTGCACTGATATAGCAAAGTATAATAATAGTGTGAGACTCAAATGATATAGCCCAGAAAAATTACTATAAAATTATAAATACTTATGTATTAATAACATCTTTCAATTCTGAATGTTCAATAGAATCATAAAAATACACTTTGTCTCTATGAGGGTCAATAACCACCAAGGACCAATGATCCCTTCATAAATATAATAATAATAATTAACAACTTAATATTAAAAGTATCAATTTTTATTAAAAAAGCACTTATCCAGAGTTATAAGGAGTAGAAACAATTGATCCATATAACAACGCTCTAATCTTTTAGCAATCAAATCTGATCATACTCCAGCCGATCTAGAGTGTATAAAGATCTGTCCAAGGTCTACGAAGCCATACATGTTGAGCAGTTTTGATTTTTGTGTCCTCTCATCTATGTCATACAATCAATCTGTAAACACTCATCTATGTCATGGATGCAAATTGCAAATTTACACTTTTGGTTGAAAACATTTCACACAAACCAAACAACCATACACACACTAAACAATATGACCAGTAGCACAGCTATTATAATCTTCTGCATCTGTTCCCATCTGAAGTTCCATCGCTGTTAAGCACTCTATAAAGGTGAGGTAGAAGTTACACTACAACAAAACTTCAGTGTAGCAACCCTATTTTACAAATGCTAGGGTGTAGCATCGGAGAGGCCCGAATCATTCCAAATCATCGCGACGCTTGTTTAAAGCGTCTGGTCTGCATCGGCATTGGACTCCTAAAATATCTTCTCCTGGCCGTAGCTTCCTCTCAAGCGGCTCTCTTAGATCTAATGCCCTAATGCCCTAGCTTCCCCTCAAGCGTCGTCCCCGAGCTTTCGTCCCAGAGCTTTCATTAAAACCAAGCTTTCGTCCCAGAGCTTTCCTTCAACCGAGCTTTCGTCCGAAGCCCTAGCTCTCCCTGCTCCGTCTTCCATCAAATCGAGCAACTCTTCCAGCCCGATCTTCCTCCCTGCCTCTTCCTTCTTTGTGCGGCACTGATTTTCTCGCCGTCAATCCAACGATATCGAGGCGACTCCATTATCTACGGTCAGGGTTCGGACCTTTCCTTACTCTCTATCTCTCTCTCTCTCTATTTTCCTTTGATTCGGCTCTGGGTGTTCTCCTTACCACTTCTCAGTGTGCATACAGTTGGTGGAAGGAATTATAAGAGTCGAGGACCTTCCAACTTCTCACTTATTTCTCGCCTTCTCCCTCACGGTGCCAGCACCCAACTGGGAGAAACAGGTGTGTTATATGCTGGATGAAGGTTTGTGATGCATTTCTTTGCATTATCTTATTTGTGTATGTTTGTTTTGGTTCTGGTTGCATGCTTATTGCTCGAGAGTCTCGATTGGGGTTCTGGCATGTTACCTTCCAACTTCCATGGGTTTTATTGAGTTTTAGGTTTTCTTCCATGGGTTTTGTAGCTCAGTTACCGGCTCTATTTTCTCAACTTCTTGGTCGAACATAGAGCTTTCCGAATCAGTGAGTATGGATCTCATTGGAATTTGGTTGGCAGAAATAGTCGAGCTTCACTTGAGGGTTAGATAAGAGTAAGATTTTTTATGCTAAATGTAAGGAATCTGCAGATATCCTTTTCCATTAGTTTTTCAAAATATGCTGCCTTCTCTGATCCTTTAAGTCTTGGGTTGGGCTTGGGTTGGGGTCTTTTCTGGGATGGGGACCTCTTGGGCTGGGATCTTGGGTTTCATGGTTTGGAATTGAATAGTTTCCATTATTATGCACTGTGTACAAATGATTTGGAATTACTTATAACCTTGTATTTTTAATTATAAAAGTAAAGGCAAGTGCCTTAAAAAATATGGCCTGATATAATTCTGACTCAAATAAGAGTATTTGGGGTTGCGTTCAAAGGCTTGAACTTGACATGATTAATGAATAAATCGATTCCATATCTAAAATTTACATTCAGAATATAAAATCAAGAAAGGCCAAGATCGAGCTTGCATGTATCTAAATCAACTCATTTACAACTTCAATAATAACTTGAGTGGTAATAGAAAATTTAAACTTATTTTGGCCACCCACATAGAAAGTCCCAATCTTCTCCATCCAATGATGACATTGAAACCAATCACTAACACATGATCCAACATTGGTGGGGGTAGAAGTTTGATTGCATCAATAAATCTACCTTGTAGGATCAAAACCATCAAACCAAGGAACATTGGAAGAGAAAACTCCAGCATGAACACCACCATTTCTTGTTGCTGGAAGATGAGCATCCCCTTAATAGGATTGTCAGTTTGGTGTTCTTTATTATTACTTCATCTTGGTTGCCTTATACACATCAATCACACCATCCTTGTGGCCAAGCTCACTTAACAATCTGTTATGGTATATCTGAGCCCCTTAAAAGTTAGATGGCATTTTTTTTTTCTTTTGAGACCAGAAGAGGCTAATCACTGTAGGTGGAGGCTAGGTTCCCAACCGGATCAAAAGAAAATAAACAGAGGCCGTTAATTCAATAGGAGCAATACCCTCAAAGAGGTAGAAGAATTATTTGGAATTGCTTATAACCTTGTATTTTTAATTATTTGGAATTAGCAAAATTAGATACAACTTTGTGTTCCATGGAATTCTTGTATGAAATCCACACCTGCACAAAATGTCATTGAATCATTGAGCACACATGAAGTTTCTTTTAAGATCCATGAAAATAACCCAAAGGTGGCACAGACAAATTAAGTAGGAGATTTTGAATATGTAGAGAGTAGTCCACTCAACAGCTTTCTATAGTTACATCTATAACATCGAAGAGTACATAACTGCATATTAAAAAGCCTCTATAATAGAGAAGAGTCCAATAAGTACAGATTTAAAAGCCTCAACTGGTAACCTTATGGGAGTCCTGCTAGAAGAATGATGGGGCAAGTACACCAGTTTGAAGAATGGTTACAACCTATTGCTTCAAAAATACCATGCAATTATGGGGTTGCAATAAATGGAATTGGAATGACATTACTTGGACTTTGTCCAATGACACATGAATTGCATTTTGTGAAAGAAATAAGACTCTATGAGTATAAATTGTTATTAATATTTACAAAAACCAAAAAACTTAGGCATCTGTGGTAAATTCAATCATGATTCATCATCAATAACTTTGTGCATCTAGTCTCAGAGTTTGGATGCTCTGGGATGGGGCCTGCATTGCCGGATTTAGATTTTTTTGACCTTGTTTGGATATCCAAAATCTATTCAACATATAATCAATGTGAAATTAAATGTCTGCTCTCCCATTTAGCAATAGCAATTCCTTCTCCCATCATTTTAACTTTTCTATACCCTTTATTTTCTCCCATTTAGCTTTAGCATCTTGATTGCATCAGAAGAAAGTGTCTACAGTCTTCTTCAAATTTATGTCTTTTCTGGATTCTTGCTTATATCTTTGTAGAAACCCTAGAATTTTCTGTGAGAGACTTTTTTCCCCCCCTAACGATGCTATTCTATGAACATCTCTATAAATCATGGCATTTTTTTAAGTCAAAAATGATAAACCTTCTGCACAAATAAGAAAAAGATTAGGTAATTATACTATTCCTTGGTAAATGTTACTAAATGGACTGAAATATGCTACTTTGCTCTCCAGTAATCAGAATAGAGTATGAAATTGAAGAGGTAAATCACAATACAAGAGATGCACACTTCTGAACAAAGCCCAGCTTCAACATCATTTGCTCCAAAAATGGCTATTCAATTCTGTTGCGCTCATCTCTAGTTTGAGAGCAAGGTGGCCTTTCCCTGTTCATTCGGTTTTTGAAAAAATTAAATTAACTCCCAGGCAACCAAGATTTCATTTGTAATCACAAAATGTTGATCAAAAATTATACGCATTCCATGCCATTCAGTTTTGTACCGGTTGATGACGTACATGCCACGGTATCCTTGGTTAGGACAGAATTTGAAGGAAATGATAATGCTTGATTCTTATTGGTATTAAATTTTGCAATGTATTGGATTTTGTAGTAATTATTTAGTTAAATTAATATTTATTTTTATTAACTCTTACTTTGATGTAAATGATAGGTGATATTATGCCGCGCTCACGGACACAGGCTAGCACCTCTGCTTCAGCACAGGAGGTTCATGCTGATCCTTCTTCGGTACCGAACGTTGCGTCCAGTTCTTCAGCACAACAGTCTATTGCAGGTCCATCATCCTCGGGGCATCATGATCCTACTGTCAGTGTAGGAGACGATGAGCTACACATTCAGGGTAATTTATTTTTTATTTAGTTTGATAAAATTTTTTACACTTTTTACTATAGTATACTTATATCTATTTTTATGCAGACGAATCTGGAAGGGTTTTACGCAGACGCGGGCCCATGGCAGTACGAGATGTATGGCAGATGCACGAGGGTGAGAAGATAGTGATTGAGTGCAATCAGCTAGGGCAGCCAATTAAAAAAGCCGCTAGCTTATTGAGTTCCTTTTTAGGAACAGTTGCACGGAGGCATCAGCTGAAGCTGAGAGAGTTGTGCAGGTAAAAATTTGAATCTAAACATTTCTTATTTTGTATACTTGTTATATTATAAAGCTGAGATTCTACAGCCTCCTCGATTTGTTTAATTTTTAGATTCAGAAAATGATTTATTGCAAAAACAAAATATCAATCATTGTGCTTTAGCCTTTCACTAGCCACCAGCTCAAAGTTTTTCAAAGGGAAAAATGAAAAAAATCCACCAATCATTGACTGAAGCCAAGTCAGTTGACCCTACATCTCTCTCTCTCTCTCTCTCTTGCTCCTTTAGAGAATGAAGTGGTAGAGCAACTCATTAGATTTTGTGGTTGCCATGATTATGGAACTTAAATCTATGTCTATACGAACATTTAATTTTAGCAAGATAAATCTGTAATTTGAACCGTAACATATTTCATGAGTTAAAAGCTTGAAGATTTTCAGATATATAATTTATCCTATCCACTATATTTCATTGGTCTTTTTGGATTTTCCTGATCATTCTCAAGAGATAAGAGTAGAATTTTAACATGTCTACATGGGAAATTTGGACTACTGGATGCTTGGAGATGCTACTGCTTAAGTTGTTGTCAAATGTCAATAGTAAGGTGGGAGAAGTTGCCGTCTTAGAGTAGGTAACCAAGTAGTACTCGAAGGATATGGAAACCTTGCCAATGACTAAGGTCTTTGATGCATTTCCCTTGGAATAGAGTAGGCCAAAGTCAGGAGCCCTCTTTTGGACGCAAGTAAGGGG
This sequence comes from Calamus simplicifolius, assembly GCA_900491605.1. NCBI lineage: Eukaryota > Viridiplantae > Streptophyta > Magnoliopsida > Arecales > Arecaceae > Calamus > Calamus simplicifolius. Next base: position 61,204 of record UESW01002670.1, on the reverse strand, counting down.
ACCATTTTGGCGTGCAATATTGCTTGGTCCAATAATGTACAGCTAAAAGTGCAATTAAGTCTGATTCATGAACCCCTCCCACTAGCCAACTACTGCAGCAGTAAAGGCTCCAACTGTAAGTTTCTCTTACATTGCTGTTACTATATATGCTGCTTGTTTCTTAGTTACAACATAAACAAATCAATGGTGCAATTACATCATGCAAACAAACAGAAAACATAACATAACAACATTCTCTGATTCCATAAATTTACCTAGGAGCAGCTGTATTATATGATTCAGTTCTTAGAAGCATCAGACCACAGCAACCAAAAATAAAGAAAATGAGGAATTTTTTTATAGTTGGATTCCTTCTAACACAACTGTCATGTAAACATGTTATTTATCAAATGATATGTATTGGTTTCTATGAATCTAGAAGCAGGGTTGCCAATAGCTTTGATGCATGATGCAATGGTTCTATGATATTTCTTTTGCAGGCCAAGTTTCTACTACCTTCATCCTCTCATGATTTTGTAATGAAGTCTCTCAACCGAAAATGGAAAGAATATAAGGCACAGTTGAAAATGAAGCACAAGTTGCCGGATATGACCGAGGAGCAGGTAGTTGGTACTTGTCCTCCTGATGTACCCCCTCATCAATGGATGGAGTTGGTTCATTACTGGTTCTCAGAGAGGGGACATGTATCTTATAATTTAATCTTTCAAGACACTATTAAAATATTTTATTTTTATTGTACATTATATACATATATGCTTTACTTTCGGAATATAACAAGTATATTTATTTAATTTTGCAGGCATATTCTAATATTGGTAAAGCTGCACAAGCAGCCTGTCTGCTCCTCATACATCGGGATCCAAGAGTTATGCACGAGTCAAACAAGAGTTCGTATGTTCCTTAATTATATAAATTTATATTTTTTATATCAAATCATTTACTTATTATAATCCGAAATGACATCAATGATCATTAATCAAGACATTAATCCTAGTGCTGACTAGGTTTTACATGCATGGCTAGATGCGTTTCAAAGTATGGTAGACTGCAGGTGGTGTGGTTAATCATGATGATTTGAGGAACATAGTTTGGAATTATTTGAAATTTAGATGGCTGGATTATGCAAAAAAAGTTCCATTTTTTCATAGCTATTGACTACTGATATCCTCCTCTCATCAACAAAGTTTGACAGATAGAATCTAAAATGAGATCAATTTCTGATCACAGACCTTTGCATTCAAAAATCATAACCTTAGTCCTATCTCAAATATCAGGGTTGTTCATGAATTTAGAGAGAGAGAGAGAGAGAGAGAGAGAGACGTAGAACCTTGCCCCAGTGGGCATAACTTAGGTGTGACTACTTCTATTGACGCACTGCACTGGCAATGTAATGGTCTCAGCTATGAATCAGATGGGACAAATTAGATGAGTGATATGACGAAAGCTATATCTATAGCCTTTTTCTGATCTCTTTAGAAAGAAAACATAACTGACTTGATCTAGGATTCTAGTGGGCTACTGATGATGATAAGAGAACAAGCTGAGATCTTTTTCTTGTAGATAAAAATGAAGGATCCATTAATTCAGTTGTATCAGAATTCTTCCATTTCATATCCATCCTACCTGTTTGGTTTATATTGTCATCATTGTGGTCTTTTTGCATCATGCTTTCCATCAATAGAAAGTAATAAAGTTGGCAGTTGAAATTTTGATCATGACCCTTCAGCTGGTGATTAGTTCTTCACCCCTTGAGTAGCTTGAATTTTGGAAATAGAGAAAAGAGGCTTGCAGATCCAACTTGACAATAAGGTATTTTATAGCAAAGATGGCAAGGTGGACAGGCTGAACAGCTAAAATTAATTGCGGGCCTCCCAGAAATCTTCTCAACATGGCTTCTATAATTCCAATAAACTCAGTAGATCTGGTTTCTATAATTCTGAAAACTCAGTAGATCTGCTTGTAAACTCAGTAGATCTGGTTGTCTTAAAAGCCTATGAACTTGTTATGTGAGATTCTGGGATTTCTTGTGGTAATGGGTTTAATAGTTTAGTAAACCCAAAATGAAGAGGTGATATGGAAATGGAGAGAGAGAAAGCAGCAAGGAAACCTGTTTTGAGAAAAGAATGAAGGGAATCTGCAGTTGAAGAATGACTTGAAGGAGAGAATTGGGCACTTTGACTAGAAAAAAGGATGAAAGGGGCTTACCATCTTTATGTTCCGCACTATTATATCACTTAAATTAGATCCTCCATTTAGCGCAATTGGATGGCTTGTTTTCTTATCCAATCTTGGCTGTTGAAATGCTACAACTACAAGAACTATAAAATTGAAGCTCATATTACAGAGTGCAAGAAGCTTGAGGAGCTAATATCAAGTTGATTGTATATAGGAGCCATCTAACACCCAACAAAAAAAATTGGACTCTAATAACTTAATGAAAAAATTAACTACAACAGGATATGAGGTAAAACTTTGATTTTAGATTCAATGAGATGAGCTAATACACTAACATACAAACAACTAGTTTGCACAACAGAATTGAAATTTTGGATCTAATTACACATTTACACCATTAAATTGATGCACAACTTATGGTTGTTACACAAATTAGAACCTGCAAATACTTAATATAGCACCGATTTTATCAAAAAGTTCCTACTGCTTTTTAAAAAGAAAAGAGAAAAATAACTTCTATTTCTTCAGATTCATTTGTGATTCTGGTGGAACTTGGTTGAGTATGGATGCTGCTGTTCAGATTTGTTAGTGTTCTACCAATATCGCCTGCCATGTATAGATAAACTACACTAGGTGAGTTTTAGTACTTCCAGGGAGGGCTCTACTTGCTCTGAACTAGCAGTTACTTGTCGAAGCAGGTTTTGTACTGCATCCACCCACATCTGTTTACTAGTCCAGTTCTCACATTCAAACTCAATTAGTCCTTGAGCTGTTCTTAGGCCAAAATAGCATCTCTCTTCAGCACAATCCCTTTCACGCCCTGGCCATGCTGGAACCTCATCATACACACTATAAACAACACCTGATCATCAAAGATTATTATCAGAACATTCTGAAGCCTCCAATCTGCAAGCTAAATAAACTAACTCAATGCTAAGCATACAAGGCGAATTCTAGAGCTTACTCTTTTTCTTCTTCAAAAGTGCACCTCCTATGTGTTTGCTTTTAAGCTTTATTGTGACCTGAAATTAATTTGAATTGCGTTAGCCCCAAAGGTACATGAAAGCATATTGCGATATCTATAATTTTTCTTGTAGATGGATGAGCATGGGTGAGAACCCCGTAAGGTGAAGTTTTACCGGATGACTCATATTCACGATGATGACACTTTTGTCAGAGATGAGTCGAGGGACTTTTATGTAATTATTTATTACAATTTATTTCATGCAACGATTTTAATTGATTTTGTTATTCAGTAAGATCTAACTATTTTTTTTAAATTAATAAAGAAAGAGCTACGTGTCGACGACTCTACAGCATCTACGCAGAGTAGTCGCATTGAGGCCGAGGTGTTTACGGAGCTGATGGGGCCGGAGCGCTATGGTCGAGTGAGGGGTTATGGAGTTGGAGTCACCCCCCACTCAGATATCTGAGATGAGTAGACGTGCACGTGATGCTACAGATGCTGCAGATGGTGTTCACAAACTTCATGGAGATAGAGGAGATGCGACAGAGCCATATCGCAGATAGAGCAGCGATGGAGGAGATACAACGGAGTCGTGCCGACAATAGAGCAGCGATGGAGGAGATGCAATAGAGCCGTGCCGACGATCGTGCAGCGATGGATTCTATGAGAGAGCACATTGAGCAGCTTACATCTATCGTACAGATGTTTGTTCCACATCAGGTAAATACAATATTATTAATTATATATTTTTATATTAAATCAATTATTTATCTAATATATTGTAATTGATAGTTGAGCAAATTAAATGTTTTTAATTATTCTTATAGGCTCCTGGAGCATCAGATCCTCACGGACAGGGTGACAACCTTCCTCCTGCAGATCATTAATCTCGGCTTTTTTTATTTTATATTTTATTTCATGTATTTTTAAATTTTGTTAAATTTTATATTTCAAACTATCTCTTAGTTGAAGTGAAATTTATATTTGAAATTTTAATTTGGATGTGAAAATGCAATGTGATTTTATACTGTACTCAAAGCGTTTCTTCTTGTACTTGGAATAAATTGTAGTCTTAGGTGTTCTAGAAGTTTATATCCTATATTATAGTTCAATATGGTCCCAGTTTTGTTCTTTTAATAGCGTGTATGCTCAGAATGATGTTTCAAGTACTCACTTTGGTGGACATCGGATTAAACTAGGCCACATATTGACAAGGAAAGCATGCTACTTGAATAAGCATTTATGATTACCCTCAAAAGAATTTATACATTGATCGGTTGGGTCATGAGCCAAGGCAATACCTCTTAGCTATCATTTCTAATGATTAGGGATCATTAATTTGATACCTGATAGCACCAAAGATCTACCAATATGTGGTCACTGCAGTGATAAACACACAATAGCAATATGCTTTCAAGTCATATTTGACTAAAGTACTCATCTATCAATTAATAAAATAAGCAACCTTTGATTTGTGAAAAATAAAAGTACCAGACTCAACAGAGGTCTAGTAATTGATTTTTTGAGAAATATTTACAAGTAACAAATTAATTAGATTCTGTGTTTGGAATTAATTACTTACTGACTACTACTGCAGTTATGTTTCAAATTAATGGCTTCTGCCGCAGTTCTCCCATTTGATGATGAATTTTCGACATATTAATTAGTGCTAATGGTGTGGAGTGACCTGGCGTACGTGTGAGTTAATAGTTTCAACCTTGCAAGCAATTAATTAGCATCTGTAGTCATGACACTGTTAGTAATCTGCATAAATTTTCATTAATTAGAAAATAATAAAATCATGGCCATACAAGGATTACAATTATAGAGGCTTCTCTTTAGTGCATTGCATGCATATTTCAAAACATATAATTAGAGCAGGACCCTAATTAGCAACTTATTGAAATTTATTTTTTCCTTAGACAATATTGCCACCAACAAAAATAAAGAAAGAAAGCACTAGTGTTAGTACGTACTGAGTGTGTGTGTGTGTGTGTGTGTGTGTGTGTGAGAGAGAGAGAGAGAGAGAGAGAGAGAGAGAGAGGACATCTTACCACAGCTGGGCCCACAAGTTTCAGCATAATATTCTGGGGAAATTAAGCAGCAGAATTGAATCTGGAGACTGGGGATATCATCGCTGAAGGGAAATATTATTACACGACGAATGTTCAATGAGAACGTGGAAGGTGCGAGACCATACACATGGGAGGCCCCAAAGTGAACAAATTAAGATGGGAGAGATCTCTGGAGCTTAATTAATTCAGAGAGCAATGTCATTTTCCATTACAAGTGCCGGTCTGAAGACAAACAAGGGCGATTTGATGCATGTATACACGACACCCTGCAGTTGGCCGCGGATGCAGTGGAAACTCCTGTGGCACTTTGAATAGACATTATTAAATTCATGATATTCTTAATTTACACGTTATTATGCACTCCTTATTTTAGTTGCACATTATTAAATTCATGATATTCTTAATTTACACATTATTTTTCTTACGAAGGTTTGATAATTAATTCATGTGCATTAACTTGGCATTTGCTTTTGTCTCACTTTCTTATTGCAGTAGCAAAAATTATCTATTAATCCTTTCAAAATTGTGTTATGAGGCAGAGCTACAGTTTTGCTTATAGACATATTAAGGATTATTAATCTATATTGATAGCTATTATTGCATAACAACTACCGTCTGTATTTAGCTATGACAGCTTGACTCGGCTTCAAATGACCCAGCTTAAAATTGAGCCATATTTCCGATGCCGATGCTTTTTAAAGCGTCAAAAAAAAAAAATAGCGAGCCATTTTTCCGATGCCGATGCTTTCTAAAGCATCGGCAAAAAAAAATTAGGCTTTCTAATGCCGACGCTTTCTAAAGCATCGGCACCTGAGCCGAGGGAAAGCCATATTTCATATACCGACGCTTAAAAATCTTTTCGATGTTTTTTAAAGCGTTGGTAAATTTTTTTCCCACGCACCTTTTATCGATGCTATTTCTACGCTCCATGATGCGTCAGCATATTGATTTTTGACACTAAAAAAGCATCAGTAAATCATTTTATTAGCGTCGTTATTTCAAAAAATTGCAGTGGTGTTATATTTCCAAGCAACATAATGATAATAGGCAAACTCAGTTAATGAAAGGAGAAAAGTTACAATATAAGATGTTGATCAACTAGTAAAGCATGTTGAGGGAAAACGAAAGGAGTTATCAAAAAATGCTTCAAAAGAATCCACTTGTCAAATGCATATGGTGCTTTGTTGCAAAATAATCATACATTCCATCTATTACTTAAAATGATTTCATCTCGATAGCAAATCTATGTGAGGATAAAACCATAGTGACGTAAAATTCTTGGCATGCTATAATTCCTACTGTAATTCTCTAAATTGGCATGCAGAATGATGTACAACCAGCTAGATGTAGAAGCTACATCTAACATCACACCTTGATGTAGGCTATAGTTTCTTAATAAGTCCAGTGTAACATACAGAAGTTCAAACCTGATTTAGTATAGCATCTTCTCCAGATATATCGGAATTGAAGTTGTCACCTGGCATGTGATAGAACACTAGATCAATATAGAGGCCATTGAACATGATAAATGGGGCATGAAGAATTAGTTCAGTCTAATTACTTGAATTGTCTTTGCTCCTAAGCTGACCACCCTCATCCCTTTTAGCTCCATCCATTTTAGTCCTCCTTTGCTCCCTAGCAGAGAACTTAGATGTTGCTTGGTTTTGTTTATGAAAACCGACCCTTGTCAGCAGAACCGCCGGACCTCACTGGCTTGGCATTCAAAGATGAACTTTTTATGGAGAGCCTGCTGCGTCTCTTAGTGACCAAAAACTAAGCAGTTAACACAAAAATGAAATGAACAAATTTATTAAAGTATATATATATATATATATATATATAAAAAATAGGAGAAAAAATCCAGAAACAAAACCATTTTAAATAAAGAAAGTCATTAAGTTTTGATTTTTTTTTGGCTTTTTAAGAACGAGGTCAGTTAATTCGAATTAATTCTACCGCATATGAAACAAAGCAGACAAAATCCACAACAGCATAATTTCCAAAGAGATACATTCTAAAAGCGACAAAAAAAACACAAAATGCACCCCCCGCCCCCCCCAAAAAAAAAAAAAAAAAATCTGGGCTTACACCCTCGCTTTCCCTTAAAAAAACAAAAATACAACAAGATGTCAAAAATTATAAAAACCATCAACCGAGACTCAAGAACAAATCCAAAACAGCATACCCCGGCCATAAATCCCTCGAATGGAATCAAAGCAAAAGAAAGATGGGAGCTTTGCATTCATACCTGCAACCGCACTTGGCCAGATGGTACGCTATGCCTTTTGAGACCTCATCTCCATTGGAGGTCATCAAAATCCTCTTCCCAGGACCCTCCATCGCTCCAATCTACCAAATCCACTCCAAAATCAGAACTAATCCATCAAACCCCCAAAAAAAGAAGCTCAAAACTTCAAAGAAAATAGAACTGAAACATAAGAACGAATCTGAATCATAAACAAACTGAAACGAAGAAGCAGTAGAAGAAAAAGAAGCAAAAGAAAATATCACTCTTTGCATGGAAAGGCACTGCCTTCAGTCCGCGGGATCACGTCACCCTCGCACCTCGCTGTCGGGCTGGTCCAACGTATGCATATATAGAGAGAGGGGGCTGAGCCCGTAGCATTGTCATCACGATCCACTGGCAGCCGGGCGGCGAGGACCTAGATCTGGTTGGCGGTGAGGGAGAGGAGGACGAAGACGTTGGTGGAGCCGGCGAGGCGGAGGGAGAGGCCGTGGTGGAGGTTGAGGTTGAAATATGGCTGGGCGAGGTCTTGCCTGAAGTTAAGGTGGGCGGGAGCGAAGAGATCAGCAACACCCTGGGGCATCCAACCAGTTGAGGACGCCGACCAAGATCGGCAACGTGTCCCACGATCGGCTTACCGCTCGGCGTCCTCAGGCAAAGCTACGAGGTTGGAGATCACCAAGAGGATCCGCTCACTCACCTCCATATCGCCGACCACCGCCAGGAGGCAGGGGACGAGGTCGCCGTCGATGAGGCGAGAGGTGTTGGCGGCGGCAAAGGAGAGGTTGAAGAGCACTCGGAGTGCGTCCTGCCTTGCCTGAAGAGGAGCCTTCGTCGCCTGTGGGCGTGGTAGGGTTCTTCAAGGCCCTCACGAGGAATGGGACCGCGCTAGAGTAGCTGATGATCGGCTTGTTGGAATCTAGAGCACTGATCAAAATTCGCGATGATCACTTCGGATACCATCGGGGAGCACCCCGATCCAATCAGGCTCAGCATTTTGTGCACGGCTCTGGCCTTCACTATAGTCGCCTTGTTCCTGCAATCAAAAACCCTAATGAGAAACAATGAGCGTTATAGCTACCGGATCAAAGAAAGGGTTGGGTCGGACGGAGTCCGATGGAGACTCAGCGAGCCACAGCAGACTCTTTCTTAAATATATCTTTCGAAACTCTAACGTTGTTGTCTCCGCGGTCAGGAGAACAAAATTTAAGTTTGGTTACGAGGGTGTTTTTAGAAAAAGGAGGGAAGCGAATAGGAAGGAGGAAAAAAAAAAAAAAAGAAAATTTTTAGTTTTATATTAGATTACATCTTAATTAAAAATATAATTTTTTATATTATAAAATAATATAAGACTACGTCTTAATTAAAAACATAGTCTTTTATATTATAAGATAATATAAGACTACGTTTTTAATAAAAGATGTAGTCTTTTAATTTGTAAAAATTTATAAAAAACATAGTCTAAAATATTAGACTACATTTTTTACGAAAAACATAGTTTCTTTCATAAAATCTAGCGTAGTCTATTTAATTTTTAGTGTCCAAGCATTTTTTCTTGAGCATTATTAGTACGCTACCAAAAAAATATTTCCAACAGATGGGCCTGTTGCCGTGTAATTTTTTTTTGTTTTTCCCTTGCATGTGGATCTCCAAACTAGCATGGAGGATTATTGTAATGACCCGAGCCCTGGGCCCGCAGCACCTACGAACCCGTTTCGTTAAAAGAAAGCAAGATGGACAAGGTCCACACCAACTTGGGCCAACACAGTCCAAAAAGGGATCCAATTGGTACTTGTCCATCTTCCTTAATTGGTTATAAACCATACAACCAACTCCCAATTTTTTGATATGGGACTATTGGGAGAGACATCACAATCTACCCCTTACAGAGGCGACTCCTCATCGCCAGAGGCACATGATCATAACCACCAAACAGACAGGATTCTAGAAGTGCTCCCATAGGTTCAAGAGGTAGCTCCAATCAATGTAGCACTTTGCTCGATGGCCTCCATAGTTCAAGAGGTAGCTTCCATGGATGTAGCACTTTGCTCTGTGGCACTTAGCTCCTGCACTAAAGCTGTCACGCCCCAGACCCATAGGTCTAGGGGTGGCAACCCGCCGCATATCAACCATGCAAGGCATTCAAATATATCACAACATAAGAATATAATAATTGCAATACCATTCAAAGTCAAGATATCTTTAATACAAGCCCAATCAAATAGGATTTAAAACCCTAAGCTAAAACACACAATATCAATATCCGAAGTTACATCAAAATTTGGGCTTTGATAGGTGTCCATTCTATCTCTTTTCCTCATCTATTTCAGTTCTACGACTCTGAAAATATTGTGAGATTTAAATGAGATCACACTCAGTAAGTAAACCTATAATAGAATATTATATCCATTTTCATATTTATAGCAAATCAAGTTTTCAAATATGAAACACTTGTCAAGCTTCCAAATCTCCAATACATATTTAAACACATGCTAAATCTAAGCACATTTATAAAATGATTTTGGAAGCATAATCATGCAATAATTCAAAATATGCAATGCAATCAAACCCATTGTATCAATATAATTATCAATTCTTATATGTCCCACAGCCCTACATTATATCAGTAAACACCCCATTGGTGTATTACTCTTAAATGTCCCCTAAGAGGAAGGGTCATGATACCAGCGTTATGCCATATATCATAATCTATCACAATCATACCCTACAGATGTGTGTCGTCCACATATTCCTCCTGTGGAGGTGGATCCCATGTTTCTTGGCATATCACATCATATTATGTTATAGAGAACTACGGCGATACATGGTAGCATATTCTCAAGTATCATATTTACATCTTGCATGCAACATATCATACATCATCACAAGCATAAACTTCTCACATATACAGTGGTTTGAACATTAGCAATTGCATATAATTATATTAAATAGTACCAAATGCTTTTGCAAAGTCAAAGTAACCATATCCCTCATTAGTCACATATATAAAAGTCATTACTTTAAAAATATCAGCAGTTGCAAATAAGCAGACCAAATAATGAGTTGCATACTCATGGTACTATTTAACAATTTCAAAATAGTCAAATCAAATACCATAATTCTATTTTTCTTATTTCATAATTTAATACAGTTATAATTCCAAAACTTACGTATTAAATAATTTATAAATCATAATAATTGGCTTACTTACCTCAGCAGCTAATCCCAAAATGTAAACCAATTATTTAGACCTTTGGGTACCTACAGTATCATTTTTCATAATTAAATGTCTAAAATTGAAACAACAAATTGTTCCCTAAATTCTACCCATTCTAATCCTGGGCCTAACTTTGGGCTCAAATAATTTCAAGAATAACAATCCAAATGGAAAAATAAAAATACTTTCATAAATTAGGATCAAAACTGATCTAGGCCATATGCTCATTCCTCTGTTCCCTGCCCATTACAGGGCCCAAAAGTTTGGCCCCAATGGGCTCACCGATCGGCCCAACACAGCCCAAAATAGGGTCCCCCTGTTTCTTCTCTTTTTTTTTTTTCTCTCGTTCCCCTAGTTCACCCAAACCAAGGGCGCTCATGCCGGTGGCCAAGGTCACTGCCGGCCTCTCTCTAGGGCTGCTCGGCTATCGGCGACCGACCCAGAGCTGGCCGCCGATGCGGCGTTCCCCTCTCTCTCTTTCCCTCTCTTTCTCTCTTTCTTCTCTCTTTCTCTCGCGGCATAGTTACTGTGCCGGTAGCATGGCCGGTCACCACCGGCTGGCCGGACCGTCATCGGATGCTCACCCAATGCCGTTGGGGGTCACTGGCCACCTCCTAAGCCCAGCAAGGCGGTAGGCACACCATCGGGCCTAGATCAACATGGGAGCCAGTTTGGCTCCCGCCCAGGAGAAGGGCCGCCATGGCCTCTCCTCCCTCTCTCCCATGCTCAGTCCCCCATCGAACGCTGTTCCTGGTGCCGATGGGGCCGTCGGCCCTAGCTCAGGCCCAGCGAGGCGATGGGTATGCCATCAGGCCTGAACACAAATCGTCACTGGATGAGGACCGCTATGGCCCTCTCCTCGTCCGTAGTTCTCTCTCTCTTTAGCATGGGTAGAATGCTTATCGGCTGAGACACGGCGAGGGTGAAGGCAGAATCTGCCATCGTCTTCCTAAAAGCCAACGAAGAAGACTCGTGACGTCCTTGGTCAAAGGGATCGGGAACCCAATCGTCACGCTGAGATGGGAACCTAGTCATTGTGCCGAGGACTTAAATGTTCGAAGGAAGTCAATCGGCCATGATCCAGATGTCTCCACAATTAATTACGGGGGTTACATTCTCCCCTTATAAAAATTTTGGCCTCGAAATTGATCCACTTCCATAAGAGAAATTTGGATTCAAATTTTCTATCACACAATAAACTAAATTTTATTCAAGGATCAACCATCATCGATACATCATTTATCTATATTAGGATACAAATAATTGTGGATATTTCTTTTTTATTTCCTTCTCAAGCTCCCAAGTAGCCTCCCTTATAGAATGATTACTCCACTGAACCTTGACATAGGGAATGCTATGCCGTCTCAGAACTTGATCCTTGCAGTCTACGATACTCACAGGATGCTCCTCATATGACAAATCTTTCTTCAACTATATAGGCTCAAACTCTATTACATAGCTGGGGTCGGGAATATACTTCCTTAACATTGAAACATGAAACACATTGTGCACCCCAGAGAGTATCGAAGGTAGTGCCAGGCTATAAGCTACCTCTCCTACTCTGCTCAAGATCTCAAATGGCCCAATATATCATGGACTCAACTTTCCTCTAATCCCAAATCTCATCAAATCTTTGGTTGGTGATACCCTTAAGAAGACATGGTCCCTAACCTAAAACTCCAACTGCCTCTTCCTGACATCAGCATAGCTCTTCTGCCTGCTCTGAGCTATACGAAGATGCTCCTTAATCAATTGCACCTTCTTTACTATTTGCTGAATCAACTCAGCCCTAGCAATTTTCTTTCCCCCACATCATCCCAATATAAAGGAGATATGCACCTCCTACCATACAGAGCCTCAAATAGAGCCATCTAGATACTGGCCTGGTAGCTATTATTATATGCAAACTCCACTAAAGGTAAGTGATTATCCCATGCACCACCTAAGTCCATCACACATGCTCGCAACATATCCTCCAGAATCTGTATGGTCCTCTCTCATTGTCCATCTATCTGGGGTGATAGGTTGTGCTAAAGTTTAATTTGGTTCCAAGGCTCTATGAACACTTTTTCAAAACTGGGACACGAACCTGGTATCCGGATCTGATACAATAGATACGGAACACCATAGAGTCTCACGATTTGCTCGATGTACATACTGGCCAATTTTTCACTAGAGATCACAACTTTGAAAGGTAGAAAATGGGTTGACTTTGTTAGTCTGTCCACAATGACCCAAACGCATTATTGTTCCTAGGAGTTTTGGGCAGACCGGTCACAAAGTCCATCGTAACCTTTTCCCATTTTCACTGTGGAATCATCAGAGACTGAAGAGGTCCCGCAAGCCTTTGATGCTTGGCTTTCACTTGCTGACACACTAAGCACTTGGCCACATACTGAGCAATCTCTCTTTTCATCTCCTTCCATCAAAAATTCTCCTTTAAGTCTCTGTACATCATAGTGCCTCCTGGACGCACAGTATAGGGAGAGTAGTGCGCCTCCTTCAAAATTTTGGGTCTTAGCTCCTCCACGTTTGGCACATAGAGTCTACCTTCAAATCTTAAGGATCCATCCTCTATTATACAAAATTCATTCTGAACTCCTGACTGCACAGCTTCTTTAATCCTTTATAAATTTGGATCTTCTTTCTGAGAGGACTTGATCCTGTCAACTAGGGTTGGCTGGAGTACAAGTGCTGCTACAAGTCCATCAGACTGTTGTACTCTCAATCCAACCTCCCACCTCTCAAGGTTTTCAGAATGTAAGGCTGGGAAGTAATCATAACAGCCAACTCTAAAGAGGATTTTTTGCTCAAAGAATCAGCTACTACATTGGCCTTCCCTGGATGATAGTATAGGTTCAGGTCAAAATCCTTCAGTAGCTCCAACCACCTCCTCTGCCTCAAGTTTAGCTCTTTCTATGTGAAGATGTATTTTAGACTCTTATGGTATGTATACATATCACATGATGCCCCATAGAGGTAATGTTGCCAAATCTTCAGGGCAAAAATCACAGGAGCCAATTCAAGGTCATGAGTAGGGTAATTCTGCTCATAAGGCTTCAGTTATCTTGAGGCATAGGCTATCATCTTTCCGTTCTGCATCAGAACATTCCAATCCTTTTCGAGAGGCATCAGTAACTAGAGTAAATCCTCCATATCCTGTCGGAAGAACAAGAATAGGAGCTGACACCATGTGCTACTTTAACTCCTAAAAACTTTTCTCACACTCCTCTGTCCAGTCAAACTTTGCTCGCTTTTAGGTTAGATGAGTTAGGGGTAGAGTAATGTGAGAGAAGTCCTCCATAAATTTATATAGTACCCTGTTAGCCCCAAGAAGCTTTTGACTTCTGCCACATTGGAAGGCTAGCTCCAGCTTACGATAGCTTCAATCTTTTTCGGAGCCACAGATATGCATCTTTGGATATTATATGACCCAAGAAAGATACTTGATCCAACAAAAAATACTTCTACAGCTTGGCATAAAGTTTCTTCTCCTAAAGAATCTGTAGAACAACTCTCAGGTGGCCCTCATGCTCCTTTTGACTCTTGGAATATATCAAGATATCATCAATGAAAACCACCACAAACTGATCCAAGTATAGCCTAAAAGTCTGTTCATCAAATCCATGAATGTTGTTGGGGCATTAGTTAACCCAAACGGCATCACCAAGAACTCATAATGGCCATACCTGGTTCTGAATGTTGTCTTAGGCACATCACCAGCTTTGATTTTGAGTTGATGGTATCCTGACCTAAGAACAATCTTTGAAAATACCTGAGCTTCTTAGAGTTGATTGAATAAGTTATCAATCCTCGGCAAAGGATACTTATTCCGCACTATTACCTTATTGATTTCTCGGTAATCAATGTAGAGCCAAAGACTGCTAGCTTTCTTCTTAACAAATAGGACTGAAGCACCATAAGGAGAAATACTTGGTATGATAAATCCTGATCTAGGAGCTCCTGCAACTGACCCTTCAGTTCCTTTAGCTTAGCAAGTGTCATACGGTAAGGGGCCTTGGATATAGGTCCAATTTCAGGAACCAAATCAATGAAGAATTCGACTTCTCGGTCTGGGGGGCAAATCAGTCAATTCATCTGGAAAGACATCAGGGAACTCTCGAGCTACTGGAATATCCTTCAACTTGATCTCTTCCTACTAAAGGTCCTTGACTATAGCAAGAAATCCTTGGCCACCTTGCATCAGATACTTTTTAGCCTGCAGTGCTGATACGAATACCGAGCTAGGTGTTTCTGACTTTCAGTAAAACTAAATTCAGGTTGACTTGGAATTTTGAAGTTCACTATTTTTTTGAAATAGTCTACTGAATCATGATAGGAGGCCAACCAGTCCATCCAAGGATAACATCAAAGAACTTCAGTGGAAGGACGATTAGATCTACTCTTAACCTCCTATCCTCCATGTCAATCGAGCAGGATTTGCATACTGTGTCAACCTTCATAATATCTCCATTTAAAAATGCAATATACAACTCTTGCTCTAGAGAAACGGATGTCATTGATGTATTCTTGTCAAGATAGGTGTCAGATATGAAAGAATGCGTGGCATCCGGGTCAATTAAAGTTTGAGCATAAGTAGGGCCCACTTTAATCATTCCTGGACATAAGTTTAATTCGTTTAAACATCAAAGTTTAACCTAATTTTCTAATCAATTATCAATGTATTGCACTAAATATGAATATAATACTAGATATAAAATTAAAGGCGATAGCATCCTGCTGAGTGAGGGTGAAGACCTTTCCTTGGGTCCTAGGCGGCGGCTGCTGATGCTGCTGACTCTTTCCTTGGTCTGAAGAAGGCTGCTGATCCTTCCGAAGGGGACAGATGGCCATCTTGTAATCTACTTTTTCATATATGAAGTAGGCACCAAGTAATCTATGGTAAGGCCTTCCCGGGTGGAAGGTCCCACAATGAGGACAGCGAGTCTTCTTACTCCTTTGTCCTGCTGAGGCCTAATATGTGCCTTTCTTCTTGGCCTGGGCTAGGGATTGGCCAGAAAAAGGCCCTTTCCTCTTCCTCTATTGCTCCCAATCTCTCTAGATTGCATTCATATCCCTCTCAATCACCAAGGCCTTATTCACAACTATACTATAAGTGGGAAGCTCAAATGCATTGACTGCCAGTCTTAACCTAGGTCGCAATCCCTCAGTGAATCTAGTGATCTTTGCTATTGATAATTCTATTTATTATCCTAATTTAACTATTAAAATAAATATTAATTACTTTAAATTTATTAAGAATTGATACTTTTTATGGATGTTTGCAAAAAAGGAGTCTATAGATGGAAAAAGCTCGATTTTTGGAGTCAAACGATGCAGACAACACTCAAATCAGGACTCGATTTGCCAAAAAGGAAGAAAGAGATGATTTGCATGATTCTCGATGCAAAATAAGGCAGGTGATGTTGAACGGATGGCTGAGAAATTTTTTCATAATATCTGAACAATCTTGAGCGCCCGATGAACTCCAACTTTGACTAGGAGGAAACCCTAGACGAGCTCTATAAAAGGAGGACCTCAAGCAGCAGTTAGGAAGAGGAGTTTCTACAAAGCTCTTTTTATTCTTCTTTTATTTAGATTACTGTATTTATGCCTGGAAGAGAAAAATTATGAAGGGGATGCTAGCAGCAGCAATGCGTAGCTAGATTCCTTCAACTTGGGATGATGATGAAGCCTGTTTGCGTGGTGGATTCGGATTCCTGGGTTGCTTCTCTTGCTATTGAATTTCATTAATTAATTAGTTGTTATGTTTTCATAACCGCTATTCTTAATATAATCCTCTATAGATAATTTTTCTTTTTTTCTTTCGTGAAATAATTGCCCTTGATCCCCGAGGATACGATCCCAATTCACCACTAGCTATGTGCACTTGCTTACTCGCCACTCTCCATCTACCCTTGCTCATCCCTTTTCGCCATTAACGCTCTGCTCAGAGCTCTCGAAAGGCCACCCTGGAGAGACTCTTCAGCGGGAGCCTTCTCCCCATATTTGTTCGCTGTTGATCTCCGCTGACTTGAGCATCGGAGGGTCTTCCGCAGAGGGCCACCCACAATGCCTCTCACGTGAGGACTATTTTGTAGGTCCGCCCAGGAGAGAGCCCACTCTGAAGCTCGATCGCGTCCGAGTTAGAGGACAGATTTCAGCAGCAACAAAATGGCGCTAGAGGAAGGGCCCTCAAGTCCCATAAACTTGTGATCCAGGAGATAAGGATCTCGATCTTGAAGAGAACCCCTCCCATGGCCAATCGAAGAAAGGCTAGTTTTGAAGCCCGGGACCAGGTCACCTCCCAAAGACCTGATCCAGTGAGCAGTGTAGCGCCACCACCACCACCAGTTGAGACTCCAATGCCACGGCGGCCTTGGTGACCCAGGACCAGTTTGCCTCACTGGTCCAGCAGGTCCAAGCTCTGACCCATCTGATTCGGGGGCGCTTTGAAGCTCCCCATCCAGCTGCTCCTATTCCGCACCTTCCTAAGGAGAACGTGGCCCCCGTTCACCCAGCAATCTCTTCTTCCCGTCCGCATGAGGTTGCGGACCCCCCTCATCGTCCTAAGAGGGCTGAGCCAGTCCTCCAAGGGGTCTGCGGCAAGGATCTTCCTAGATCTCGGCGGGTCCAATCCCTCTCTCCGGTGTTCTCTCGTTACGACTCGACACCGTCTCAGCATTCCCCTCGCCCAGCCCCTCTTGCTATGCCTGAGAAGGAGATCCGCCAACAACTCCGAGAGATGTGTCAGGAGTTGGATGCCGCCAAGCAGGCCCATCCGCTTCAGCATAAGGCGGAGCAGGGCATCCCCTTTTCCAAGGAGATCATGGAGGAAGTGATTCCTTCCCATGTCAAGTTGCCCGCCATCAAGCCTTATCATGGATCCTCCGATCCCGACGACCACCTCAGTAGCTTCCGATCGATCATGATGTTCCATGGGGCATCAGATGCGATTCTCTATCGCAACTTCCCTTCCACCCTCACGGGGTCCGCTCGAACCTGGTTTAATGCCTTAAAACCAGGTTCTGTTGGTTCATTTGACGAGCTGAGCCTCCTCTTCATCAGCCAGTTCGTCAACAGTCGTCATCACCAATGGAGATCTGACTCCCTCTCTAAGGTTAAGCAGAGAGAGGGGGAGTCCTTGAAGAACTATCTCGGCCTTTTCAATACGGCCATGCTGGAAGTGGATCACCTTAACCATGAGGGGTCATGTCCGTCCTAGCGGGCGGAGTGTTAATGGAGAGTGACTTTTACCTGGCGTTGGAGGTCAGTTACCCTCCGAACCTCTCCGATATGATGTTCCTGGTGGACAAGTATGCCAGAGTCGAGGAATCGCAGATGACTGCCCACGCCGAGCTAGCAAGGAAGAAGGAGTCCAAGGGTTCGGATAAATACCGATCTATCCGTCAGTTGAGCCCACCTCGCCGCCAAAGGGTTCCTTTGCCGCCGCCGAGGAACCACACCCGGAGCCCACCTAGAAGGTTCGATCGGGATACCCGGAACTTATAAATGGATGAACTTCACTACATCCTATGGGCCTACCGCACCACCCAGAGAGTTCCCACAGGCGAGACCCAATTTCGGATGGCCTTCGGCGTAGATGCTGTCATCCCCATGGAGATAGGACTCCCCTCTCCACGGGTGCTATCATACCTCCAGAGTCAAAGAGAAATCTTTCTCGTCTAGTGATCTTGTCCTCCGGAAAGCATCCATCTCCAAACCACTGGAACAAGGAAAGCTATCTTCGAGCTGGGAAGGCCCCTATTAAGTGACGGAAGTGGTCAGACCCGGCACCTATAAACTCTAAGAATTGAGTGGAAAGTCCATTCCTCGGACGTAGAACTCAGATAACCTCCGTACATATCATCAGTAAAAGTATGCCCTTACTAAACTCATTCTTGTTCGTTGAATTAAATTTAGCTTTTGAAGGCCTGCAAAATTCTTATAACTCTCCTTGAAAGCTACAATGAGAAGCAGGTCATATAAATCCTCGGTCGGGCCAAGCGATCTTTGTGCCTTGGCAGCGCCAAGTAAAATATAATATTGAAGGCTCGACAACAACCGAGTAATAAATTTCTTGAAGGCTTGGCAACAACCGAGTAATAAATTTCTTAAAAGCTCGGCAACAACCGAGTAAGAAATTTCTTGAAGGCTCGGCAACAACTGAGTAATAAATTTCTTGAAGGCTCGGCAACAACCGAGTAACAAATTTCTTGAAGGCTCGGCAACAACCGAGGAACAAATTTCTTGAAGGCTCGACAACAACCGAGTAGCGATCTCTGTACCTTGGCAGCACCAAGTAAAATATAATCTTGAAGGCTCGGCGACAACCGAGTAATGATCTCCATACCTTGGCAGTGCCAAGTAAAATATAATCTTAAAGGCTCGGCTATAACCGAGTAATGATATCCGTACCTTGGTAGCGCCAAGTAAAATATAATCTTGAAGACTCGGCTACAACCGAGTAACAATCTCCGTACCTTGGCAGTGCCAAGTAAAATATAATCTTGAAGGCTCGGCTACAACTGAGTAACGATCTCCGTACCTTAGCAGCGCCAAGTAAAATATAATTTTGAAGGCTCGGCTATAACTGAGTAACGATCTTCATACCTTGGCAGTGCCAAGTAAAATATAATCTTTTAAATCCTCGGCCAGGCCGAGCGATTTTCGTACCTTGGCAGTGCCAAGTAAAATATAATCTTGAAGGCTCGGCTACAATCGAGTAACGATCTCTATACTTTGGCAACGCCAAGTAAAATATAATCTTTTAAATCCTCGGCCGGGCCGAGCGATCTTCGTACCTTGGCAGCACCAAGTAAAATATAATCTTTTAAATCCTTGGCTGGGCTGAACGATCTCCGTATCTTGGCAGCACCAAGTAAAATATAATCTCTTGAAGCCTCGGCCAAGCCGAGTGGCGGTCTCTGTACCTTGGCCGTGCCAAGTAAAATATATTTGACAAACCTCAGCAACAACCGAGTAATATATTTCTGAAGGCTCGGCAACAACCGAGTAATAAATTTCTTGAAGACTCGGCAACAACCAGTAATATATTCTGAAGGCTCGGCAACAACCGAGTAATAATTTTCAGAGCCTCGGTAACAACCAAGTAATAAATTTCTTGAAGATTAGGCAATAACTGAGTAATATATTTGAAGGCTTGGCAACAATCGAGTAATAAATTTCCAGAGCCTCGGCAACAACCGAGTAATAAATTTCGAGAGCCAAATTTCCAGAGCCTCGGCAACAACCGAGTAATAAATTTCGAGAGCCTCGGCTACAGCCGAGTGATATATTTCTAAAGCCTCGGCCAAAGACCGAGTGATATATTTCTGCAGCCTCGGCCAAAGACCAAGTGATATATTTCCAAAGCCTCGGCCAATACCGAGTGGTATGTTTCTGAAGTGACCGAGTGATCTATCTCTAGATAATCTATGAAGCCTCGGCTGAGACCGAGTGATATATTTTAGAAGCCTCGGCCAATCTGAGCGATACAGCACTAAAGCTTCATCCCAGCCGAATAATTTCTCGGACACTTTAGCGCAACTAAAGCACCTTATTTTACTTCAGCAAGAGGGCCGCCCAGGCCTCCCTCTGACCTAAACAGAGATCTACATTTCCTCCACAGAGGACTGAACGACATGCTAACAAAAATAAAGCAGTAAAAATGCTGCTGGGTCCGTAGACTATATTACGGTCTAAAAAACACAAAAAGAGAGTAGCAACTCTCAACACAATCACATCAGAAAAAGAACACAGACATTGAAGAAGAGAAAGAGTAGAAACTTTCTTCCAAGAGACATTACAAGTGCATCATAGCACGAGAGATAAAACAAATACGAATAAGATAAAAGCTCGACTGAGCAGCTTTGATCGATAACGATGTCTTCACATCTGACCCCAGAAATTGAAAGCTCGGCTGAGCAGCTCCGGTCGATAACGAGGTCTTCACATCCGACCCCAGAAATCAATGAAAACCAGACAAGTCCCATGGGACCACTGGTTAATCCCAAAGCGCTAAAACCTTCGACATGGGTGCCTGAAATAAAGGAGTCCTGTCACGTAGAGCTCCCCAAATCGCGGCTTACTAGAAACGAGGCATTTTCCTCCTCGAGGTATGGCGAAAAAATGATGACAAAACAGCGGCCTGTCATTCACGAGATTATCATTGCCCACCTTTACGCATCCTCCGGATAAGATTATTCCAGAATTCTACTCCCTACATCCAAATTTACACTTCGGACTAGGGAGTGGGGGGCATGTGTTGAGGGGTTAAATCGCCATTGCATTGATAACCATGCAAGGGGTTAGGATTAGTCCTGACTCCCACTTGCTGCGCAGCGCCAGCAAGAAGTGGACCAACCACTATACCTCGGTCCTAGTCTGAGCTATCCTTATGCCTCGGTCCCAGTCCGAGCTATCCTTATACCTCGATCCCAGTCTGAGCTATCCTTATACCCCGGCCAGACCCGGGCGCTCGAGCACCTCTGCAGAATCCAGTGTAGGAGAGTTTAAATTCGTAAGATTCCAAATAGAAATCACACCCGAGAGTGGCCTAGGACCTACGAGAGTGGCCTAGAGCCCTGGAACCTATACAGTCATGAATTTCAGGACATCAACCAGCTCTCCCAGCTGTCGATCCTCTAACTGACAAGATGTGAATCTTACTGACCTCATAACAAACTTGATTCGAATCCTAACAGCTTTCGAACCCATGACACCTCCAAGGATCAGGTGATCCTCTATAAATACAACCGTCTTCCGACCTCTAAGGTATGCGCAACAAAAGATGGAGGTGTTGTTANTCATTCGGGTGTCGCCGCGCAAGGCTTGGGTGTCGTTTGCCAGAACTAGGATGTCTCGTATGTTTCCGTCTTTCGAGCATAGGGTGTCATTTACGGAGTCCGCGAAGCAAGCAACCATAATTCAAAAGTTACGACACTCGTGTTTTATATATGATCTTGTGTAAGTTGACTCAATACATAAGCATCAAATTCATCCATTAAAGTTTCTGACGGCGGAACAATTATCTCCAGGTCCTCTTCAGTATTAATAGACTGCAAACAAGTCTGCCTGCTACTTGAAGCAGCTCTTTCCTTGGCCTGATTTTTCCTTGATCTTTTTGCCTTCTTCTCGACTGCACTCTTTAATCTGTTCTCTCTCGGGCGACCTTTCGTCCTAATTTGTTCAGGATCTTGAATTACCAGCTCTGAACGTGGTTTAGCTGCGCAGTTGGCATCCACGGCAGTTTTGAATAGAGGCGGTAGACCATCCATCACTACATTAAATGCATCTTCAGACATGGAGGCTATCTCTGCGAGCTTCGTCATCCGATGAGACAGCAAACTATATCTACAATCATAAACATAATATTAACGATAACAAATATTAAGACATTTCAATTAAAAAATTGTCACTGCGTACCGTGAGTTTCGTGTGCTTTTATCATAACCCTCAGTATTGCAGTCGAATTCGTCGAATTGGTATTTCATGTCCTTGCACCATCTCTTCAAGAAGTATTTATCTGGTAAACGAAATACGTCATTTTGATGAAGAACCAACAGGGCATGCCTACACTGGTACCCCTTGAACTGAAAGGATCGGCACTGGCATTGGACATCCTCAATATTTCTATCGTATGACACGATATAATCTTTGATCATCTCCTTGCCAATTCCATCGACTTCAATCCTTTCATACGACTTGACGGAATATATACACGTGTTGCCAGCTTCGTTGATCAATTTTGTATTTGATGCAGCCATTTCAAGGATCTCATTCTGGAATTTTTTGAAAATGCTCCGTGTATACCTTCCTGCAGCTTGTCTCTCAAAAGGTGATGATGTCTTTAGGAAAGCTATCGTTTGCAAAGTCCTATTATCTTCCTCATTTTCGGCCTCGTATCGTTTTTCCAAGGCATCTTCGTACTTACTTATAAACTCCGTTAGTGTTGTCTTCGAATTTATAAACCCATCGAAGAAGTGATTAATGCCCTCGCTCCTTTGTGAAGATGACATCCCTGTTAAAAATTTTGTCAACCAAAAATTAAAAAAAAAAGCGTTTAAATGAATCATGAACCAAAGCCATTGACATACAAACCTGCGAAGAATGTATCCTTGAGGTAAACTGGGACCCATTTTTCCCGACATTCGTATAGGACATTGAACCAATCTATAGACTTGCATTCTTTATATTTCTCCATAACATGTGCCCACCTTTCCTCGAATGAATTTATGGTCAATGAATCATATATTGCCTCATCGAAATCAACCATAAACTTGGGATTTGCCGTGCAAATGTGGCCAATCTTTTCGGTATCTTCTTCAATATATGCCAAAGACAAAATCGATGTCGGGTATTAGGAAAAACTTCTTTGACAGCAGCCTCGATTGCCTTATCTTGATCAGTAATCATGGCAATAGGTGCTTGACCACCATTTGCATCCAGCCAAGTCTTAAAAACCCATTTATATGTCTCAGTACTCTCATCAGACAACAATGCGCATCCAAGCAAGGTTGACTGTCCATGATGGTTCACCCCAACAAATGGACAAAAAGGCATTTGATATCTGTTTGTCAAGTAAGTTGAGTCAAAGCTTAGAACATCACCGAAGTATGTGCATGCCAATCTTGACCTTGGATGAATCCAGAAGACAGACCTCAGATGACCATTATCATTGAGGTCTAAGGAGTAGAAGAAATTGGGATTTTTGAGTTGCATTTCGGCAAAATGAATTACCATCGACTGAGCATCTCCTTCTTTCAGCTTACTGACGTTCGCGACAAATGAAGTTACGAGCATCCTTCTCGGTGAAATCCAATTGTCCTCTGCCCCCTTTTCTCCTTGCTATGGCAGAGTATATCTGAGTCGTCGGAACATTCACGGCATGTAAATTGCTGATCTCTGCCTTCTCTGGTGTGCTGATCCTCCTATGCGACCGTAGATAACCAGCTGATGTTATGGACAGCCCATGGTTATGTTCTAGAGAAACCTCATCCAAAATCCACTTACCACTTGTAGCATTCAGTCTTGCTTTTATGGATGCCATACAACCAACTTTCCCAGTATCCCTATGATTCATACTCTTCTCTGATTTTCTGGATTTTCCTTGCCTCCAACACGCCAGGTGCTTGAAGCAAAGTTGTTTTTTGTTGTTGGCCCTGCTACACACTGTTGTGATTCCAAAGCCAACTCGTTTCGCGTATCCATTGTAGAACGTATATACATCATCGGCTGAATTGAATTCCATCCCAGTTTGAGGAACTACAATATCATCCACTGCATTTGGAACGACGGGTGAAGCTGCACGGCCGGGAGTGTTATCTTCTTCTTTCCGATCTACATTTTCAGCATCAACTGTGAAAATATAGGCACGCATTCATGAACAGCTACTCCTACGCGACACCCCAGTTGAAATCTACTGACACCCTAGCTCCAATGCTACGACACCCGTGGCTTAGAACTGACCGCGCGGAGAATCCCTCCGACAGCACAGTAGAAATGGATTTCGGCCGAAACTCCTTCGAGACACCCACGTTGAAAGCTCACGACACCCTAGCTTTAAGGCGACGACACCCGTGCTTAGAACTGACCGCACGGACAATCCCCATGACACCCTAGGAGAATTGGTTTTCGGCCGAAACTCCTTAGAGACACCACTGTTGAAAGCTCACGACACCCCTAGCTTAATGCGACGACACCCGTGCTTAGAACTGACCACGGCGAGAAGCCCGCGACAACCAAGTTACTAAAATTTAATTTTATTTATCAAAAAAAAAATACATTAGCCCTCACTGGGGCTTGTCTCCTTCGGTCGCTGCGTCGGCGATCTGGCGATGGAGGGACGCTACTTTCCCCTCCAGGTGGCTATTGGCCCGACGCAGGACCTCTATCTCTTTTGTTGAAACATCCTGGTATTCCTCGAGCCGCCAGCCTGAGTCGCTCGCTGATTGCGTGCGACTCAGCATAAACCACCGCGTCGATGGTGACGGTTGGCGTCGGCTGCCATGGCTGCCAGTAGATCTCACCTCGCCTCTGGAAGCCATCTTGTGGTCAGTTCAAGCTGGAAAGGTGAGTAACGATGGCATTCCCCCATCCTTATTTAAGGTTCCCCTGGCGGGTGTTTCGATTGCCATGCGCCACCATCTCAGTCGTTGTTCACAGGAATCGAATCGGTGCGCCACCACGCCCCGCCCTCCACGTTGAGTTTCGAGGGATGGGGAACAGAACAGTTTCGGGAAGCAAACCGTCGTAAGTTTAACGTCGTCCCAAGAGAAAATTCACGACACCCAAGGATGATTTGGATTTCGGCCGAAACTCCTTCGCGACACCCCACTTGAAAGCTCACGACACCCTCGCATCAATGCTTCGACACCCGTGCTTAGAACTGAACACGGAGAGAATCCCCGAGACATCCCAGGGATGAGTTGGATTTCGGCCGAAACTCTTTGCGACACCCCTGTTGAAAGCTCACGACACCCTAGCTTTAAGGCGACGACACCCGTGCGTCGAACTGATCACAGAGAGAACCCCCGCGACACCCCTTCTCGAATTCGGCCGAAACTCCCTCGTGACACCCCAGTTGTAAACTCACGACACCCTAGCTTTATGGCGACGACACCCGTGGGTTCACTGTTAATGCATGGGTGTGTCCCCTTAAAGCTAGGGTATCGTGAGTTTACAACTGTCACGAGGGAGTTTCGGCCGAATTCGAGAAGGGGTGTCGCGGGGGTTCTCCCTGTGATCAGTTCGACGCACGGGTGTCGTCGCCTTAAAGCTAGGGTGTCGTGAGCTTTCAACATGGGTGTCGCGAAGGAGTTTTGGCCGAAATCCAAATTATCCTTGGGTGTCGTGAATTTTCTCTTGGGACGACGTTAAACTTCCGACGGTTTGCTTCCCGAACCTCTGTTCTGTTCCCCATCCCTCGAAACTCAACGTGGAGGGGGGGCGTGGTGGCGCACCGATTCGATTCCTGTGAACAACCACTGAGATGGTGGCGCGTGGCAATCGAAACACCCGCCAGGGGAACCTTAAATAAGGATGGGGGAATGCCATCGTTACTCACCTTTCCAGCTTGAACTGACCACAAGATGGCTTCCAGAGGCGAGGTGAGATCTACTGGCAGCCATGGCAGGCGCCCAACCGTCACCATCGACGCGGTGGTTTATGCTGAGTCGCTCGCAAGCAGCGAGCGACTCATCAAGGCGGCCGAGAAATACCTGGCCGTTTCAACAAAAGAGATAGAGGTCCTGCGTCGGGCCAATAGCCACCTGGAGGGGAAAAGTAGCGTCCCTCCAGCATCAGATCGCCGACGCAGCGACTGAAGGAGATAAGCCCCAGTAAGGGCTAATGTATTTTTTTTTTTGATAAATAAAATTAAATTTTAGTAACTTGGTTGTCGCGGGCCTTCTCGCCGCCGTGATCAGTTGGGTGTCGTCAATTTTCAACTGGGGTGTCGTCGCCCTAAAGCTAGGGTGTCGTGGGATTCGTCTAGGGTGTCGCGAAGGACTTACGGCCGACTTCGAACTAGGGTGTCGCTGGGAAAATCTACGTGAGGTTTTGGCAAGGAAAATCTCATTGGATTAACTTTTATATTTGAAGCCTCCAGTAGACTCCAGTAGCCAGGTTTTTCAACCTCTAAGCTGAAATATTTCCTGTCGACCAGACTTTCAAAGCTGAAATATTACAAAACAGTTATGACTCTCAGAGTGTCATAACTATTTCGTTCTAAGGTAGTTACCCGCGCATTAAACGCTTTAACTAACTCTAACCAGAAAAAAACTGTTGATGTAATAAAGAAGTGGGAAGAAAGAGTTTTTTACTTTGTGCTGCGGCTGACATTTCCTCCAGAAGTTTTTTTACACAGACTCCTGACTCCAGTATCAAGGTTTTCCAGTCCAGTAGCTGAAGTATTTTCAGCCTCTAAGCTGGAAGAAAAGAGTTCTTCTTGCACAGATGACATAAAACGTAAATGGAGCGAAAGGGCATTTTCGTCCGCACGAAAATTTTAAAAAAAAGCGAACAGCATTAAATGTTCCGTCACGTTCAGAACGTTACGTCAAAGCCCAGCCATACCGCCTGTCAGGTCATCCACGTCGGATCCACGTGGACCAATCGGAAGACGCGGTGCAGCCCACGTCAGCGTTGCTGCACCGGGGCCGGTGTACAAAGTGTTTCCATAGTATCAGCCCCCGAGACCCCTCTCGGTATCGGGCCATATAAACAGTATCTCAACTTCCGAGACCCCCTCTTGGTCTCGGGCCACATGAACAGCGTCTCAGCCCCCGAGACCCCCTCTCGGTCTCGGGCCACATGAACAGTATCTCAACCCCCGAGACCCCTCTCGGTCTTGGGCCACATGAACAGCATCTCAACCCCCGAGACTGAGAGGGGTCTCGGTCTCGGGCCGCATGAACAATATCTCAAACCCCCGAGACCCCCTCTCGGTCTCGGGCCGCATAACAGTATCTCAACCCTCGAGACCCCCTCTCGGTCTCGGACCGCATGAACAATATCTTAACCCCCGAGACCCCCTCTCGGTCTCGGGCCACATGAACAGTACTTCGACCCCCGGCGCATAATCCGGCCGCTTTGGGCCACCTGGCATGCCCACATGATCCGTCGCACATCTGTAGCAGGGTATGACCATGCCTCATAACGACGTTTGGTCCGTTGTATGTCTGTCACTGTGCGCGACCATACCTCGTTGCAGCGTACGGTCCACCACCTGCCCGCTACTAGCGCGGTCATATCCAGCGGTGGTGCGCACCAGATATAGCCCCAAATGCAAGACACTGTGAGGCCGTGCTGATCAATTATGCGGGACACCTCCAGCATGCACGGTGACATTACGATTTGTCATTGTCAACCTCGTATTTGTCCGTTATCAAATTGGGCTTCTGAAAATCAGCAATCATCGGGAACAGAAGGGGGATCTCGAACATGTATAAAGCATACGCCCATGCCGTAAGTAGGGGGATGAACTCTGATTTTTCTAGCTCTTTTCCACTAGTTAAGTCCTAACTGTTTAGTTCCCTTCGGCTAAACCGTTCTCATCTGTTTCCAAGTGATTGACTTGAGTGTCGGGGGTTCCCACCGAAGCATCCGATCTCCGAAGACTTTTCTTGCAGGAGTCTGATGAGGAGGACGTCCATTTTTCCGGCACTTAAAGAAAGTAACTTTGCATCATCAAAATATATTCATGTTTAACCAAAGAGATGTTTGGTTGTTCAAGTGGGTCTGATGGATTTCTTTGGTCGAGAGAGAGTTGTCATGAAAACATATTCAACTTGATACAAGCCCAATTCAAAAGCAAGCTATTAAGTTAGAACGGAATCTCTGTTTGCAAGACAATGACATGTTTGCAAGGCAGTACACGACCCTACTGTGAAACAAATTGGGGTTAAGCATTTCTTAAAAAATAGTGGCTGTGATGCCGCGGTTGGGATATGCAAAACAAATGAATTCAAGCTCAATTCGACTCAATAAGAAGTTTATTTATACTTGATGAGCTAAGCTTGAATACATTACTGAACTCAACTTAAGCTCTTTTTTTATTATTTTTTATTTTCTTTTAAAAGGGGCGCAACTCATGCTCGAATGAGCAAGGAGTACGGTTCATTTTGGCTCTCTTTGTACCCTTGATGTGCGATGCAAGGCACTGAAGAGGACAAAATCTTGAGGAGTGAGATAAAATGGAGTTATGGCTCATGTCATGCTCTCAAGACGTATTGGCCGGCGCTGGCTGCGGGAAACGAGGTGGTATCCAACTAAGTTAAGCACTAAATTTACGGAAAACAGAGTAATTAAATAGCCTATATTATTGAAGTAACTAATGAGTTCAACTGTAAGAAGACAATGGAGCAAGATGCCGGAGTATGGCCCACCACGGGTTCTATAAGGTACCTTAGAAACATCGAATTAGAAAGAGATAATTTTTTTTATTTTTTATTGCTTTTTTAATACAAAATAAAATTTTATTTTACAAAATAGCTAATCTTATTTTTAAAAACTATTTATTCTCTTAAAAAATATTTTTATTTATTCTATCAAATTACTATTTTATTTTAATAATAATTGTTATTTTTTAAGAATATAATCATTTTATCTAATTTGTTATTCTTTTTCTATCAAATATAAAATAAAGTAATTATATTATATTATATTTTATATATAATAATAGCCATATTAATTTTGTACGGAGGAAAGATGAGGTGGTGTCTCTTTCTTACATATTGCTGTAGCTAGATGCGGCTCCGTAGAATAATGCACGGCGCGAGATTTGCGCAGCCGTTCCCCGCCCGAAGACGAGTAGGTCAACCTGACCCCCCGTCCCAGGTGCCAGTAGTCAGAACAGGAAGACTAGAAGAAACCTTAGCCCCTCCAGCATCGGCGTTTCAGGCCCCAAGGATTAACCTTGGAATTATTCGAGTCGGCCGCAACCTCATTCCTCGAACCTGAGATGTCGTGGTTGTGTGAAGGAACCCCAACCACTGGGCTACCGCCTGAGCGGTGTGGTGTCACTTTCTTAATCGTGCTTTTTAAATTAGACTTTAAGTAGCGCTTTTTTTCATTCACAGTAGTAAAATAAAAATGTCATTTGAAATGATGTTTTTTAAAAGTAGTATTTTAAGTGGCTCTCTTAAAAAGCATTATTTCCAGTGAAGTTTTTATTTTATCATGATGAATAAGAAAAATACCATTTAAAATAACACTTTTTTCTTTAACATCACTCTCATAAATTTTTTTTTTTCCGCACCCATTATGTAAAATTGATGTTAAAAATATCGATTTAAAAAATAGATCCTCTAAAAAGTCTAAGGTCAACTTACAACTGAAATGAGAGAACATGAGAGTCAACGCTACATCCGTCCCAAATTGGACGTGAGCTTTTTAAGTTTGTATCGCAGGTGACCAGACTGTGATGATCACTAGTTTTAAGTTTTCTTCGCCTTTAATAGGGAGCATGTGTGAGAGAATATCTTATCCTCATGTAAGCACTGTTGAACATTTGCCTCCATTCTTTATCATGTTTTTGTTTTGCTAGGTCTGATGTGTACTCTGAAGTCTTGAATTAGATTTCTTGTACTTTTAAAACCTTGCTGCTCTAAAATTCCATAACCCATTGATCATACAGTAAACTCATGGGGGTCTTTTCACGAATTTGCAATGATGTATCTGCGTGCATATTTGCTTTTCTATTTTGTAACACAAAGCAACAGACACTTCCCTCAGTAGGCAGATATTTCAATCAAAGTATCAAGGTGAAACTCTTAGTTACATATTTGCAAAAATAGTTGTATCAAAGCTTATCTGCTGATTCATTTAATCTAATATCAGACAAAAATTATGTAGTTATAAAAATTTAAGTGAAAGTTAATTGATAACAAATGAACTTGAATTAAGCACTTAAGCCTTTTTATTTTTCAACCGATATAACTCTTTTTTTTGTAGTATTATAATCTTTTCTTTTTATAATGTAACGTCCTTATTACACACAATAAGTTAGCCAAAATTTATCATTATTGGTGTTATAAGATGGCTTTATGCCATGATAAAACTTTATCATCATTTATGGATAATCATTTTCTCATGCTCACTGACTTTCGCATGCTCGGATCGGCTTTGATACCATTTATAATATTCTAAGCTCACTTACTAATCCAATTAATCCATTAGCAAATTGAAATCACGTGATCTTAAAAATTTGAGCGTAAGTTAACGAGTAATACATAAATTTAAGTTATAAGTACCTTATTTTTTTTCTTTTTTTAATTTAATATAGAATTGTTTTTAAAATATTATAGGGATAATATTCTAAACCATCGTAGGTTAAAAGATAACTATTAGCACGATCCATGTGTCTTGCTGCAGAAACCTCTTGCTTCAAAGAGTTAAACTCTACATACTTATAATATTGCTTTTTCATAGTCCAGTATCCCATAGCATATTCTTTTGTGGGGAAAAGAGCTGATTTAATTCCCAGCACCTGATATGGCTGATCCCACGCCGTTGAAATAAATGATAATGATAACGGCGACTGACGGAGGCTCTCTCATCCTCCGAGACCCCTTCTCGATCTCGGGCCACATGAACAGTGTCACAACCCCCGAGACCCCCTCTCGGTCTCAGGTCGCATGAACAGTATCTCAACCCCCGAGACCCCCTCTCGGTCTTGGGCCAATGAACAGTGTCACAACCCCGAGACCCCCTTTCGGTCTCAGGCCGCATGAACAGTATCTCAACCCCCGAGACCCCCTCTCGGTCTCGGGCCACATGAACAGTGTCACAACCCTCGAGACCCCCTCTCGGTCTCGGGCTGCATGAACAGTATCACAACCCCCGAGACACCCTCTCTCAGTCTCGGGCCGCATGAACGGTATCTCAACCCCCGAGACCCCCTCTCGGTCTCGGGCCACATGAACAGTGTCACACCCCCGAGACCCCCTCTCGGTCTTGGGCCGCATGAACAGTATCTCAACCCCGAGACCTCCCTCTCGGTCTCGGGTCACATGAACAGTGTCACAACCCCCGAGACCCCCTCTTGGTCTCGGGCCACATGAACAGTGTCACAACCCCGAGACCCCCTCTCGGTCTCGGGCCGTATGAATAATATTCAACCCTCGAGACCCCCTCTCGGTCTCGGGCCACATGAACAGTGTCAACCCCCGAGACCCCCTCGGTCTCGGGCTGCATGAACAATGTCACAACCCCTGAGACCCCCTCTCGGTCTCGGGCCACATGAACAGTGTCACAACCCCCGAGACCCCCTCTCGGTCTCGGGCCGCATGAATAGTATCTCAACCCCGAGACCCCTCTCGGTTCGGGCCACATGAACAGTACTTCGACCCCGACGCACGATCCGGCCTGCTCTGGGCCACCTGGCATGCCCACATGATCCGCCGCACATCTATAGCAGGGTGTGACCATACCTCATAACGGCGTATGGTCCGTTGTATGTCTGTCACCGTGCGCGACCATACCCCATTGCAGCGTATGGTCCACCACATGCCCGCTACTGTGCGCGGTCATATCCAGCGATGGCGCGCACCAGATATAGCCCCGGATGCAAGACACCTGTGAGGTTGTGCTGACCAATGACGGGGACACCTTCGGCATGTACGGTGACAGTACGATCAGTCACTGTCAGCCTCATCTTTTGTCTGTTATTGAACGGGGCACCTTGAAATCAACAATCTTCGGGAATGAAAGGGGTATCTTCGAACATGTATAAAAGCATACGCTCACGCTGTAAATAGGGATCCTGGAACTCTGGTTTTTCTACCTCTTTTCCACTAGTTAAGCCCTAACTGTTTAGTTCCCTTCGGCTAGACAGTTCTCATTTGTTCCTAAGTGACTGACTTGAGCGTCGGAGGGTCCCCACCGAAGCATCCGGTCTCCGGGGACTTTTCTTGCAGGAGTCCGGCGAGGAGACGTCTGTTTCCCCGGCGCTTGAAGGAAGTGACTTGGCGTCATCAAATTGGCGCGCCAGGTAGGGGATGAGAAAGAGACAGACACTGAACTAGCAATCTGTAACTCCTCTCTCTCCAAGCCCTTGAGTCACGGTGACAACCCATGCGAAAGGGGGCTCTGTCAGTTCCGCTGGGGGCCAGCGCCAAGGAGCTGATCCACTGGCGGTCGCCCCCTTAGCTCTCCCGGCCGGCGTCCCGGCACCGCCGCATCCTCAGGAGGTTGGACCTTCCACTCCTCCGGTCGACGTCCCTGCGCATCCTCCCCATCAGCTCTAGGAAGACTGGTTCACCGCTCTAGCCACGCAAGTCCAATCCTTGGCGGCGGCGGTCCAAGGCCTGCAGTATCAGCAGGCGGCCCTGCAGCAGCCAAAGCCATTTCCATCAGTTTCTGGCGTGGTGCAACCCAGCCAGCATTCTTCCCGAAGGAGGTCGCCGGTACCGGAAGCTCGCCACCGTCACGCTTCGCCTAAGCCTTATCACCGAGAGGCCTCCAAGAGACCCGATCACCTTCTCGCCACGCCAGTGTTTCCCCCAGGCGGCGACATGGGAAGGAGGCGAAGCGCCCTCGCAGACATCGCCGTCACTTCCCCTCGTCTTCAGAATTCTCGGGGGAAGGTTCTTTTGATGGCCGATAGCCCGTCGAGCCGAGCGTCGACTCGACGAGTACAACCAGCAATTGGAGGAACTCAGCCGCCGGATCACCCACCTGCCTGAGACGGATTATGACAGCCGGCCTCCGCTGTCCCATCGTATCATGGAAGAGCCCATTTCCACCCGGTTCCGCCTCCCCCAGCTGGATCCATATGACGGGACTACAGATCCCCTGGACCACCTAGAAAGCTACAAGGTACTCATGCAGGTCCAGGGGCCACCGATTCGCTCATGTGTATCGCCTTTCCTGCCACCCTGAAGAAGGCTGCCCGAGCCTGGTACTCTCGCCTGCCGCCGCGGAGTATCGATTCCTTCCGTCAGTTGGAAAGAGCCTTTTTGGCCCATTTTGACCTGCCGGAAGATCCCAAAGTAGCTGACAGCCTCTTCGCTGTCCAACAGAAGAGCGGCGAGTCTTTGCGGGATTATGTCGCTCGATTCAAGGAGGGCTCTGGAGGTTTACAATCTTGAAGATTCAGTGGCCACTTTGGCCCTGAAGCAAGGGCTCCGTCTATCCGCTTCGCGTACTCCCTGGATAAGAAGCCGCCCGGTTCTTACGCCGAACTTTTGACCCGGGCCCAGAAGATATCTGCGCCGACGAGGCTGATTCCTCCCGGCGCGAGGCAAGTGGGAGCGCCCTCAAGAAGCCGGCCCGCCCTGAGCCTATTGAAGTTCGACCCCGAAACCTAAACCTCCCGCCGACCAGACAATCGTCCCCGAGCTCCTGCACAGAGAGATGAACCCTACACTCCACTGCTTGCCCCTATATCGCACATCCTGCTCGAGATTGAGGGTGGGTCCTATCTTCAGCGCCCACCTCCGATGAACCCAAAGATCCCCCGCAACAAGAACCTCTACTGCCGATACCACCGGACTATGGCCACGACACGACGATTGTCGCCAGCTGAAGAAGGCGATAGAGGATCTTATCCAGCATGGCCATCTGGGGAAGTTTGTTCGGAAGAACAACCCGGATACTCCTGGCCCGTCAGTGCCTCCGCCGATGATGACAACACTCCAACTGAGAAGACGGTGGCGATGATTTCCTGGGGGCAGGCGGCCCGCCCAAGAGGCAGAGAGGGGGGGAGTTAGATCCTGTAATTCCTTTCTTTAAGGAGGACTTAGAGGGGGTGGTGAATAAAAACGATGATAGCGTCGTCGTGACCATGACGATCGCTAAGCATCCTGTAAAAAGAATTCTGGTTGATAGCGGAAGCTCAGTGGATGTTTGAATTATGATGCTTTTGTTCGCATGAACTTGTCGCCTGGCCTGCTCCGCCCGTCGCCACGCCCCTGATGGGGTTCACTGGGGACTCCGTGAGAGTCGAGGGGGAGGTCACTCTTCCCATCACGGCTGGCACGACCCGTGCCAAAGCACCGTCCTCATGAATTTCCTGGTGGTCCGAGTGCCCCTCGCTTATAACGCAATCCTCGGAAGACTGGGCTCAATCTTTTGGACGCTGTCATATCCACTAAATGACTCCTCATAAGGTTTCCTACCAGGGAGGGAGTCAAAGATGTGGGGGGAGCAGAACCTGCTCCCACTTTGCTATCATACGGCCCCTAGTCCGCAGGAGGTGCACCTGCACCTGCATCGGAGACACTGGACCCCCGGGACCTGAGAGAAGAGGGGAGCCGGCCGAGCGCCTGCTTGCTTTCCCTCTTGGAGAGGACCCAATGAAGACAATCCAGATTGGAGCCCTACTCCCAGAGGAGGCCCGTGACCAGCTCCTCACTTTCCTACGGGCTAACGCAGATGTCTTCGCCTGGTCGCATCCGACATGCCAGGCATTCCGGAGGAAGTGATCACCCACCAGCTCAACATCAGGCCAGAATGCCGACCCATTAGGCAGAAGAAGAGGAGCTTCGCCCCTGACAGGCAAAAGGCCGTGGATGAGGAGGTGCGAAAGCTGTTGGCAGCCGATCACATCCGTGAGGTACACTACCCTGACTGGATGGAATATCGTGATGGTTCGCAAGGCCAGTGGGAGCTGGAGGATGTGTGTGGACTTCACGATCTCAATAAGGCATGCCCCAAAGATAGCTTCCCACTGCCCCGAATCGACCAGCTAGTGGATGCCACGTCCGGGCACGAAACTCTTAGCTTCATGGATGCCTTTTCGGGGTACAACCAGATCAGGATGAACCCGGTGATGAAGAAGCCACCTCCTTTGTCACTGAAAAAGGGCTTTATTGTTACAAGGTAATGCCGTTTGGGTTGAAGAATGCCGGAGCTACCTATAGAGGTTGATGAATAAGGTCTTTGAGGACCAGATCGGGCGTAACATGGAGGTGTACGTGGACGATATGCTGACCAAGAGCACCAATGCTGCTGATCACGTCACCGACCTTGCAGAGACCTTCAACAACCTACGTCGATACCAAATGAGGCTGAATCCCCGCAAGTGTGCCTTTGGGGTGACGGCAGGCAAGTTCCTAGGCTTTATGGTAACCCAGCGGGGGATTGAAGCCAATCCCGACAAGATCCGGGCTATCTTGGATATGAGGCCCCCAGCTAATAAGAAGGAGGTGCAACGCCTAACCGGAAGGGTGGCAGCCTTGAGTCGCTTCATGTCGAGATCGGCAGAAAGGTGCCTGCCCTTCTTTAAGGCGCTGCGCAAGGTCAGCAACTTCGAGTGGACAAAGGAGTGTCAGGATGCCTTTGAAGAGTTGAAGCGATTTCTATCTACTCCCCCACTGTTGTCCAAGCCAAGGGTGGGAGGAGCTCTTCCTGTACCTTGCAGCCTCCCCAGAGGCGTCAGTTCTGTGCTCGTGCGCATGGATGCCGATGGGGTGCAGAGGCTGGTCTACTACACCAGCAAGGTACTTCATGATGCTGAGACAAGATACACTAGAACCGAGAAGATCATTTTTGCCCTGGTGTCTCTGCCCAATGCTTCCGACCCTACTTTCAGGCTCACCCATCGTGGTGCTCACGGACCAACCTCTTCGGACTATCTTGTCCCGTCCTGACACCTCCGGTCGGCTGGCCAAATGGGCATCAAACTGAGTTTGACCTATCTATTCGGCCAAGGTTAGCCATGAAGTCTCAGGTGTTGGCTGATTTCTTGGTCGAGTGTACTTGGACTGAGGAACGTACGGAGGAATCACGTCCGGAGGAACGTATGGGCTCCTCCTAAGCTGAGGAGGCAGAAAAGGAAGACTGGATCTTGCACGTGGATGGAGCAGCAAATTCTCAGGGAAGCGGAGCCGGGCTCATCCTTGCGAGCCCCGAAGGGGAGGTGGTGGAGTATGCCCTTCGGTTTCAGTTCCCCCACTAATAACCAAGCAGAATATGAGGCCTTGTTGGCGGGAATGAGGCTGGCTGAGGAGCTCGGTGCGGGCGTCTGAGGGCCTTCATGGACTCCCAGCTTATTTCTGGGCAAGTTGCTGGAGAATACGAAGCCAGAGACCCGACCATGTCCCGTTACTTGAGTAAGGTGCAGCTCCAAGCCTCTCGGTTCTCTTACTTTCGTGTCAGCTACATTCCTCGGGCGGAGAATGCCAGGGCCGACGCTGTCCCGTTTGGCCACCTCGGCCGACGAGACACTGGGAAGAACGTATGTGGAGCACTTGCAGACCCCAAGCATTGAAGCTGCGGAAGAGGCATTGCCGGTTGCGCAAGGGCCCTCTTGGATGGATGCCTATGCACGATATTTGACCGACGACACCCTCCCTGAGGACCCTGCGAAGGCTAGACTGCTCAAGCGGCGGGCCCCAAGGTTCCTGATAATGGACGGAGGCTCTATCGAAGGTCATTTTCATACCCGGTCCTCAAGTGCGTAGAGCAGAAGCAGACTACATCTTGCGGGAAATCCATGAAGGCATCTGCGGGAGTCATCTGGGGGGCAGAGCCCTAGCTTACAAGGCCCTACGACAGGGGTACTACTGGCTGACCATGAAGGAGGATGCGGCCGAGCTTGTTAAGAAGTGTGATAGCTGCCAGCGCCATGCCAATATTCAGCGACAGCCGACGTCTCAGCTGACCCCTTGGTGGCACCTTGGCCCTTCGCCAGTGGGGTATGGATATCTTGGGACCATTCCCCCCGGCCTCCGGACAGCGCAAGTTCCTCCTGGTGGCCATCGATCACTTCACCAAGTGGATTGAAGCCGA
This sequence comes from Calamus simplicifolius, assembly GCA_900491605.1. Classification (NCBI taxonomy): domain Eukaryota; kingdom Viridiplantae; phylum Streptophyta; class Magnoliopsida; order Arecales; family Arecaceae; genus Calamus; species Calamus simplicifolius. The sequence continues at coordinate 24,290 of UESW01002670.1, read as the reverse complement.
AGCCCTTGCTAAAATCACTGAAAGCAAGGTGAGATCCTTCTTTTGGAAGTCTATCATATGCCGGTTCGGGCTACCCCATACTCTGGTCACCGACAACGGCCGACAGTTCGATAACGCGCCCTTCCGAGGGTTCTACACCGAACTTGGCATCCACCAGAGATTCACTTCCGTCGGACACCCCAGACCAATGGAGCGGCCGAGGTGACCAATCGCATCATTCTCCAAGGACTGAGAGCCCGACTGATGATTGCAAGGGGCGGTGGGTGGAGGAGCTCCACAATGTGCTATGGGCCTACCATACAACGCCACGAGCCCCATCGGAGAAACTCCGTTCAGCCTGGTCTTTGGGTCCGAAGCTGTCATTCCGGTAGAGATAGGCTCCCCGAGTCCTCGAGTGGAGTCGTATAATGAGGAAGACAACTCGGACCGGCTGCGGGCCAACCTCGACCTGGTGGAGGAGGTGCAAACCGAGCGCGGATGCGGATGGCGGTCTACCGACAACGAGCTGCTAGGTACTACAATGCCCGTGTGCGTCCCAAGACTTTCTTGCCGGAAGACCTGGTCCTTCGACGAGCTGAAGTCTCAAAGCCGACGGAAGGAGGCAAGCTAGCTCCGAATTGGGAGGGGCCCTACCGGATCGCCGAGACACTCCGTCACGGGGCATACAAGATCGAAGAACTGGATGGGAGGCCGCTCCCACGGACGTGGAATGCCGACAACCTCCGTCGATACTATCAGTAGTACATTTCCTTCCGGCATTAAATACCATGCTAGTATCCTGTGGGTTTTCACCCTTCACTGCTCATCAATGAACTTAACTTCTAGTCTCTCAGTTTTTCCATAAAGCCCGACCCCCGTCGGCACTTAAAGCCCTGGGCCAGCTAGGCACAAAGCCCGACCCGTCGGCACAAAAGCCTTGGGCCAGCCAGGCACAAAGCCCCCCGGTCGGCACAAAAGCCCTGGGCCAGCCAGGCACAAAGCCCGACCCGTCGGCACAAAAGCCCTGGCCAGCTAGGCACAAAGCCCGACCCCCGTCGGCACTTAAAGCCTGGGCCAGCCAGGCACAAAGCCCGACCCCCGTCGGCACTTAAAGCCCTGGGCCAGCCAGGCACAAAGCCCGACCCTCGGCACTTAAAGCCCTGGGCCAGCCAGGCACAAAGCCCGACCCCCGTCGGCACTTAAAGCCCTGGGCCAGCCAGGCACAAAGCCCGACCCCGTCGGCACTTAAAGCCTGGGCCAGCCAGGTACAAAGCTCGACCCCCATCGGTACTTAAAGCCTGGGCCAGCCAGGCACAAAGCCGACCCCGTCGGCACTTAAAGCCCTGGGCCAGCCAGGTACAAAGCCCGACCCCCGTCAGCACTTAAAGCCCGGCATACCTTCGGCAAAGCGGAGCGCCATCAGTCCTCAGGAGCCCATCTGTCTAGACCTCCTGAGTCCAATGCCTCAACCCCACGAAGCCCATCCTTCCTGGCCCTAAGGTTCGGTCCTATCTGGCCAAGTCAAAGCGATTCGCGAATGAATTAAAGGTTACCCCTCGGCGCTGATGGAGCCCCGAGAGGTCGCACGTCATTAACCAATGAATTTGGGGTAGAGATTGCAGATGGACAAAGACAATTCATTTGAGGGAAAGTGATATTTCATTAATTTAAAGTGATTACAAAAGTGCCGACCTAGTCGGACTTGCAAAAATAAAATACAAGTGGAGGCTCACGGTTCAGCCGGTGCGGGCTCGTCATCGGATGAAGCCAACTCCGAGAGACGCTCTGGTTCGACCTCTAGGGCTTGAGGGAAGTTTAAGTCCCGAGCGACTTTCTCTTTCCCATGCTGAAATCCTTGAAAAAATGCCCCCGCCGAAGCTTCCGCCAGTTCATCTGTAAAGCGCTCGGACGCTTTGAATTCTTCTATGACCCTGGCGGTCCTGGCCGCGACGGCTGCTTCCACCTCAGGGGCTCGGACTCCCTCCTCTGCGGCGAGAGCTGCCGCCGCTGCCCTCTCGGCCTCCTGGGCACGACGTGCCTCCTCTTCGGCTTTATCAGCCCTCTCCTCCGCCGCCCTTGCCCTCTCCTCCTCTGACCTTACCCTCTCCTCCACCGCCCTTGCCCTCTCCTCGGCCTCGGTCGCCCGACTCTCGATTGTTTGGATGGCCGAGGTCAATTCAGAGATGTGCAGATCTCTTGCTGCAACGGCATTTTCGGCGTCCATCATCTGGCGGAGTGCCGCCCGCAGGCGGTTGGCCTCAGCCTCCGCTCGGCTCTCAGCAGCCCTTACCTCATTGGCCCAAGCGGTTTTGGCCGACTCCAGGGCCCCCTCGGCCGCCTCCGCGCGATTACGAGCTTCCTCGGCCTCCTTCTGGGCTTCCCAGAAGGGTCTTCCCTCCGTGAATGACCTCCCTTGTAGCCTTAGGGAGTTCGCAAGCTGCGTGCAGTTCATGTCAAAAAAAAGAGAAGAAGAAAAGAAAAAGAGAAATATGGAGGCGAAGGGTTGCAGGACAACTTACTCTGACGAGGGCCGCGTAGGACTCTCGGTAGAATGTAGCCGCCTTCAAGTGGCTAAGCTCCTCCAGGACCTCGGGCACGAAGACTGGCGAGAGGACCCGCTCTGCCCAATGCCCATCGTTCAGAATGGAGTCCCGAGGCGGCCCCGGTCTGGCTCCATTCCCTTCGGCTGCCTCGGCGTTGCCAGACTCGGCGCGCGGGCTGCTCATTGGCGTCTGCTCGGGGGGTGGGCTTGCTGCCCCTGACGGCCCCTCGCCCCAGCTCCTGGCTGCCTCGGGAGGGTCGGTCCGCTGGGAGCAAAGAGCTCCTCCACTACCTGGCTCCTCTACTACCGCCGGCTCCTCCGCAGCCGGCTCCTCCATTGGTACCCCTTCGGTCACCGCCCTTTCTGGCGGGGTGTCGGCTGTGAGGTCAATCTCCGGAGCGACCGAGGGCTCTTGTGGTGCCGGTGGCTCGGGCACCTGCACCGTCGGGTGTTTTGGAGCCGGTGCTCGCCGGTCTTCACTCGGTCCTTCCTGGGTCCTCTTCTTGGCGACGGCCCTCAGGAGTTTCTGAGTCGGGACCTTCATGGCTGTACAGCTTCGGTCAGGATCGGTAAAAAAAAACGAAACCGGAAGACTTTGGCTAAGTGTAAGGGAGACTTACCGCGGTGGGAAATGAGACCCGCCGACTGGAGGTTCTCTTCCGTCAAGAGCAGGTTGTACCGAGGGATGTCGGTAGCCAACAGCCGCCCTAACGCTTCCTTGTCTCCGGGGTGGACGGTGGAATTCGCGTTACCTCGGAGGTCGGGGTCCCCCACCGGGCCTTGACTTGGTCAAGATTTGCAAAGAAGAACCGGATTTCCATCCCTTGATAGAGGAGGGAAGAAGGAGTTTCAAGACTTGGCCGGGTCGGGCTGAAATAGCCACCAACCCTTTTGAGACCGGAGAATGTAGAATAAGCGAAAAAGAGAAACCCGAGGTGTAATTTGGAGATGGTGGCAGAGAACAACGAAGGCGCTAACGACCCTAAGGGAGTTTGGGACCAACTGTGAAGGGGTCAGGGAGTAGTAGTCGATGAGGCTTGCGAAAAAAGGGGGGAGGGGTAAACGGAGGCCTACCCTCAAAGAAATCTCGTAGATGGCCACTCGACCGGATCGAGAGGAGATCACTCGGTCGTCGGGAGTTGGAAGATAAAGCCCAATCTCCCGAGGGATTTGGTAATGGCCCGGATGTTTGCTAGATCCCGGCCTGTTACCGTGGAGGCGGCCCCTTCCGGGATTCCGCCCCCACTCTCGAGGAGGCGCTGGCCCCCGCCTGGTGGCCCCTCGACGGAGCCCTACTAGCCGCCACTGGATATCCCTACGGGAGCCTCCCTGGCGATCCTCCGCTGGGCCAGAGGGACGCAGTCCTCCGGATCGGAGGACCACTCGAGGGGAGGAGAAGGAGAAGGAGGAGAAGAAGGAGAGGCTCGAGGCCTCTCCGACGAAGAACGATTCTCTGAATCGTCCTCCGCAGACCAGGACTGGGAACTCATGGCGAGAAGAAGGAACAGAGGAACTTAGAAGGAGCAAAGAGCTGACCTGGGAAGGGAAATGACGTGCGCAGGCTCTCGGGTTGCAGGGGGACCAGGGAGTAGAAAATCAAGGAAGCAGAGGAAGAAGACGATAGCAGGAACAGAATGGCTGCTTTCGACCCTCCACCCGGGTTTTATTCAGTTTCAAATTGTCCCGCCGTGTCTCGTCCACCACGTGGACTCTCACAATAGGATGGACTGCCTCGGAAACCGTTGAGCGCGGGATACGATTTGCTTCCGGCTAATGATGGGACGTCGCTGACGTCGCCGCTATGATGGGTAATGATGGCACGACTTTCCTCACGGATTCTGACGGATCAACCCTGCTTCGAGGACGATCGCCAAATCGGGTGGACAGTATTGGCCGCCTTTTCACATCCCCACACCCCGCATAAAGTCGTCGCAGCTCCCATAGGCACGTGTCCGAAGGCGGTTCGCGATGGGCAGGGATCAGCCACTTGGGGGGTGACACCCCTTTCGCCTTACTGGGGTGGGCCCACTCCGTCTCAGGGGTGAGGGGGCATCTGATATGGCTGATCCAACCGTTAGAATAAACGACAACGATAACGGCGACTGACGGAGGCTCTCTTACAACCCCCGAAACCCCTCTCGGTCTCGGGCCACATGAACAGTGTCACAACCCCCGAGACCCCCTCTCGGTCTCGGGCCGCATGAACAGTATCTCAACCCCCGAGACCCCCTCTCGGTCTCGGGCCACATGAACAGTGTCACAACCCCCGAGACCCCTCTCGGTCTCGGGCCGCATGAATATCTCAACCCCCGAGACCCCCTCTCGGTCTCGGGCCACATGAACAGTATCACAACCCCCGAGACCCCCTCTCGGTCTCGGGCCGGTCTCCCGCATGAACAGTGTCACAACCCCCGAGACCCCTCTCGGTCTCGGGCCACATGAACAATGTCACAACCCCCGAGACCCCCTCTCGGTCTTGGGCCATATGAACAGTGTCATAACCCCCGAGACCCCTCTCGGTCTCGGGCCGCATGAACAGTATCTCAACCCCAAGACCCCCTCTCGTCTCGGGCCACATGAACAGTACTTCGACCCCCGGCGCACGATCTGGCCCGCTCTGGGCCACCTGGCATGCCCACACGATCCGTCGCACATCTGTAGCAGGGTGTGACCATGCCTCATAACGGCGTATGGTCCGTTGTATGTCTGTCACTGTGCGCGACCATACCCGTTGCAGCGTACGGTCCACCACCTGCCCGCTACTGTGCGCGATCATATCCAGTGGTGGCATGCACCAGATATAGCCCCAGATGCAAGACACATGTGAGGCCGTGCTGACCAATGACGCGGGATACCTCCGGCATGTATGGCGACAATACGATCAGTCACTGTCAGCCTCATCTTTTGTCCGTTATTGAACGGGGCACCTTGAAATCAACAATCTTCGGAATGAAAGGGGTATCTTCGAACAGGTATAAAGCATACGCTCACGCTGTAAATAGGGATCCTGGAACTCTGGTTTTTCTAGCTCTTTTCCACTAGTTAAGCCCTAACTGTTTAGTTCCCTTCGGCTAGACAGTTCTCATCTATTCTCAAGTGACTGACTTGAGCGTCGAGGGTCCCCACCGAAGCATCCGGTCTTTGGGGACTTTTCTTGCAGGAGTCCGGCGAGGAGGACATCCGTTTCCTTGGCACTTGAAGGAAGTAACTTGGCGTCATCAGCACCTATATTGGTTTGTTACTTTGATGTTTAAAAGCAACTTTTGGTTTAAGAAGCACAATAGATTCATTGATCATAGCCTACGCAATAGCGAAGAGCCTTCAGAATGAGAAAGCTAGTCACGTGTCAACATGAACCATCCAAGCTGTCTCAGCTTTTCTTCAAGGCTTTGAGTTTTTCTGTATCATGCCAGTGTCCATAATAGCCATCCATGAAGTGTCACAATGTACTGCACCAAGTATTGGTACTTATACACAAATATGTATTAGGGAATTCAGATTTTAGATACTAACTTAATAATTTAAAATCGATTTTCAGAAAGAAAAAAAAAAACAAACCACAAGTTTAATTCTTCTACAGAAAAACTAGCATCTTGAATGTAATTGTAGGACAGCAAATAGTTTTAAACTATTTTTATAAAGAGACATGATAACATTTAGACTTTTATTTTAAGTAAATGCATTCAACTTGGAACAAGTTTAATATGGAACGCAAGGCAGACAAATATACTTGCAAATATTAAAAAGGAAGACACTGATGAAAATTTATCTGTGTGGATCATCTAGATCCACCTTTTTCTTTTTGCTTCTGGTGATGGTGGGTCAGAAGTTTCATCATCCACATGTGTGAAACATTTGAAAGTAGGATGGTAGGCTTGTTGGATAACTCTTTTTGATCCTTAATGGAAGGATTGAGTTAATATTGGCGATTTGTATTTGAGTTAACATTAACCAGTACTGAGTTTTGTGCAGACAGTTTTATCAAGAGAACAACTTGTGGTGCAACCAGCGAATATTATGTAATACATCTGGGCACTTGTATATTTCAGCAAAAGGCAAAAAAACTTGCAAATTCTGGAATTATGGCTGATTTAATAGCTATTAAACCAAAATGAACACCATAGATGGTTGTTATTTAGATTTCCACTCCAAAGCATTTGTTTCATAATCAAAGTGATTTGATTTGGTCTGTAACCAGACAAAACAAGCCCAAAACAGGATATAAGCGCTTCCATCTCTCATTTTTTATTCAGTAGGTTGAAAAACTGAAACCACAATTGTAGTACCCGGTTCAAACGAACCAGATTTGGTTCAGATGAACCAAGCTCCTGTCTGTTGGGTTCCCCGGGCTGACGCTTCGCTCCAGATGAAGCGTTTAGTCTTCCGGGAAACCTACGATCCGAGGCTGCACAGGTGATTAAATAGGGAGGAAGAGGACTCCTTCCTTCAGGCTGGTGTGCTTCATCCATCAGGTAATCCCCTGCCACTCAGAGAGAGAGAGAGAGAGAGCGAGCGGAGAGAGAGAGAGAGAGCGGGAGAGAGAGACAGAGAGAGCGTGAGAGAGAGAAGAGATAGGGAGACAGAGAGAGAGAGCACGGGAGGCAGAGAGATGAAATCAACCCGGTCGACCCCTTGGTTCAGGCCCGGCGGCGTGCTCGCCGCCTCGTCGGGCCTGAGATTTGGCCGACGACTCCGCCGCGCCGGGGGAGGCGTCCGACGGGGTGGTGGTGGAGAGAGAGAGGAGAGAGAGGGCCAATTGGCCCTCCTCTCGCGCGGTGGCGGAAGCCGTTGGTTCGGGCCCGGCGGCGTGCTCGCCGCCTCGCCGGGCCCGAGCTTTGGCCTGTCGCCTCCACTGGCGCCGGACGTGCGTCCGGTGGAGGTCCGGCCAGCCAAGGTGGCGGGCTGTGCCGCCGGCACAGCATCGTGCCGCGCGGATGAGAGTTAAGGGAGAGAGAGGGAGTTTGGCGGCCGGCCGCGGCGGTGGCCGGCTCTGGCCCGGCCATCAATTTTACCGGCGGCGGCCCTGGCCGCCGGCTAAGTCCCCGTCCCCTGTTCGGTGAACAGGGTATCGGGCGGCTTTGCGAACCGGGCCGGCTAGGCCTTTTTGTCGGCTCTTAATTGTAGAATTGGAAATTTTAAATAAGGCAAATCTTATCGCTGCTATGAACTCAGGTAAAGAATATATTTATTAGGTATTTCAAAGTGTTATGCATGTTGGGGTTTAGAGAGTGGATGTGGGATTCCATCGTTAAGAACCAAGAACCAATCATGTCATACCACACACACATCTAGAGGATATGCCACCTACACGTCTAGACTGCATGCCACCTATACGTCTAGAGGATGTGTTCTGCTTGTTTATGCCATTCACATGTCTAGAGGATGTGTTCTGCTTGGGTTCGAGATGGCATCACGCATCTTGTGTTCTGAGTTACTATGAGGTGGCATCACACATCTAGAGGATGTGTTCTGCTTGGTTCGATGTGGCATCACACATATAGAGTATGTGTTCTGGTGGATTATGACGTGACCCTGGTATCTGGACCCTTTCAGTAGAGGGATACTTGTTGGTACACTATTGAGATATTGCAGGGCCGTTCACATTTACAGTTACCATTGAGAGTATAAACCTTACATTGCATGTTTGAGTAATTGTGGAATGTTTGAGCATGCAAATCATTTATGTGCTTATTGATTGCTATGCTATGATTTGACTGTATAACATGGCTTACTTATTGAGTGTAAGCTCATAAAAATCTGATAATGTTTTTGTCCCACGAGATCTGTTGGGGTGATGGATCTCCCCCATTATTTGTTGTAACCCAGTATTACTTATGTGTAGGGCTTGATGCTCAAACTTCTTTTAGTATTGAGTGATGTATTTGGCTTGATTATATATATAATTGTGTTATGTGTGAAAATTTGATAACGCCTTGCGTGCCCGGTATACGGCGGATTGTCACCCTAGTCCGATATTTGAGTCTGAGGCGTGACAACATGATGAAATTTCACCATTGTGAGTGCTTGTTTCAAGTGTATAATGGCCTGACCTTGATTGATTTCTTTCACCCACCCAGGACCTCTTGTTAGGTGTGACTGTTGGATAAGCCGCAGTTCATAAGTTTGGATTCACAAATAGTGGAACTATTTTGTCGGCTCTTAATTGTTTAAATTTTAATAAGGCAAATCTTATCGCTGCTATGAACTCAGGTAAAGAATATATTTATTAGGTATTTCAAAGTGTTGCATGTTGGGGTTTAGAGAGTAGTGGGATTCCTCGTTGAACAAGAACCAAATATTTTATTCTATTACCAACGATCAGACTAGTTATCATTCTTGAATCCTTTGAACCGGAGTTCAAACCATCACAACCCTTCTTATTTCTGGATTTATTTTATTAAATCATTTTATTGATTTTCTTGGCTGGAGCTTCTCTTCCCTCTTGAAACCGTGCTCTTCCGAAGACTTTCTCACGCTCTTCTGTGAAGACCACGTGTTCTCCTAGCAAGTTCTCCTCGGTCAATAAAGCCTCGTCCACGAAGCCTTCGTAAAGCCCACCAAGAAACCGCCTTAAGAACGGAGTTCCTGATCTTGTCCTCGTCCACGAACTATCACGTCCGAAAGGATCCCGTGCCTTTCCTGGAAATGGCTCTCCCACAAAGCAGTGCGTTCTTGAATCCCACCTTCTTTCTCGTGGCCGCTCCACTCGATCCCACGGCTGGATCATGAATTTCTGGAATTAATTCCTCCTATGTTGAATTAATTCGTAATTTCTCCATGAAGAGACTCCTCGTATTCGGAATTAATTCCCAATTAATTCCTCTACTTTCTTGCTTCCAAAATTTCCAAAGAACCGTGGAATCCTCACGTGTCCGCTTCCGTCACGGCATGAGGATGTGGACGTTCTCTTCACCTTCCTTCCACATGATATTGGAACCCAATTGCTTCTTCGAAGATAGTTGAGGAAGAGGGAGAAGAGGAGATAGGGAGAAAATAGGGTTGTCGCCCTGCAATGAAGAAAGAAATTTCTGGAAGAAAAGAATCTGTTCTCTTTTCCTTCAAACCCTAGAACTAGAGTTTAAATATATCCACGAAGTGGGCCAGGCCCAGACTCAACAAAAACTCTCATGGACTAACCCAATGAGATTAAACTAATCCCCAAGCCCATGTACACCCGTGACTTGATTTAATCTCAACCCTTGGACTCAAACCCAGCCCAATACAAGTTAGTCCCCTGGGCCTTGATAGCACCACACCAGGCCCGACAATCTCCACCTTGATGTTTTCAAGGCCTCAACACGTCCACCGTATCCATCAGCTGTAATCCCTACGAAAGTTGTCCCATAAAAAACCTTGGTCAATGTATTGCTGGTTCTCATTGGTATGTACCTTCACTAGCTCCACTCCACCTTCTTCCACCAGCTCTCTGTAGTCGAAGCCCTCCTTCTGAAAGTATCCTCTAGCCACTAGTCCTGCCTTGTACCTGATACCTCCTTACTCTGAAGGCTCTTTCTTGCGTTGATAAACCCATTTGCAATCAATGGGTTTCTTTCTTTGTGGCAACTGGACCACCTGCCACGTGCCAGTCCTGTGAAGAGACTACATCTCCTCTGCCATAGCCTGCATCTTCTGCCATAGCCTAGACCTACCTATCTCTGTCCTGGCTCTCCACAGTCTCCTGATAGGTGTAAGGGTCTTCATTTGCTGTCATAAGAGAATATGACACCGAATCCTTGAAGCCGTATCGAATTGGTGGTTGCACGTTTCTCCTGGGCCTGTGCAGTGCGATCCCAGTATCAGTCCCCTGCCCAGCTGCATCCTCCTGAGTCCTCTGCTCAGCTACATCATGCTGAACTTCCTAGCTTCTGACCCCTCTGCTAGTCCTCTCCACCTGAATCTCAAATCCTCTTGATCCACTAGCAAATGGCATGACTGTGTAGGAGGTCATCTGACTAGTGTTACCATGTTCTACCTCCTGTAGTCCCTGTTGTGCATCTGTACCATCTCTGCTCTGAAGAATCGAGCTCTCATCGAAGGTCACATCCATGCTGATGACGACCTTCTTCTCCAAGGGATCCCACAATCGATACCCCTTGATTCCATCCGGGTAGCCCAGGAACACTATCTTCTTAGACCTGGCGTCCAACTTACTCCGCTCTCCAGCACCAACATGCACATATGCCGTGCATCCAAACACCCTCGGATGGTTCAGGCTTATCTTCCCTCCAGACCATATCTCTTCTGGAATGCCTCCATCCAACCTGGTGTGCGGTGACCGATTGACCAAGTAGCTAACTACACCAACTACGTCAACCCAGAACATCTTTGGAAGCCCTGCCTGTAGCGTCAAGCACCTTACTTTTCCCAATAGTGTTGTTCATTCTCTCAGCCACTCCTTCCTGTTAAGAAGTTCCCATTACCGAGAAGTGCCTTTTGATGCTCCACTCCTCATAAAATCTTTGGAACTCCCTGCTGATGTATTCTCCGCCACTATTTGACCTCAGACACTTTACACTCCTACCCTGCTCCCTCTCCACCTTAGCCTTTCAGATTTTGAACTTGGTGAAGATCTCTGATTTCTCCTTCATAAGTATATCCACTACTTTCATGAGAAATCATCCATCAAGGTAAAGAAGTATTTGGCCCCATTCCTTGCAGAAAACCAGGGCTGGTCCCCAGACAACTATGTGTACTAACTCCAGGGGTTCGCACTCCTAGCTGTGCTGACCAAGAACTGCATACTTCTCTGCTTTTCCATCTGACATGGTTCACAGATCTCCATGACTCCACCACTCAGGTCTGAAAGTAGTCCTCTCTTGTTCGGTTCTTTCATCCCCCTGTCTCCATGTGGCCTAGGTGGTAATGTCACATCCTGTACACATCCCGAGGATCCTGTTCCACATCTGCTGCCTTAGATTTTTCTGTCACCACAGAGCCCTCCAACCTGTATAGGTTGTTCTCCAGCCTTTCTCCCTCTCATCACCGCCATAGCTCCATTGGAGATGTTCAGAACTCCACTCCTGGCATGACTGCTAAAGTTGTATCCAGTCTGCTTCAGGTATCCCAGTGAGTTCTGGGATATGCTTCACGCTGGTAAGAGTGTGCACCATGCCATCAAACATCCTCACCCTCACTATGCCAATCCCTTCCACCTTGCAAGGGTGATCATCTCCAGAGTCACACACCCTATACATTCCAGGGTTCAGCTCTTTGTGTGGAAGCTTTTATGGGATTATCTTCCTACCTATTCCCTTTTCTCTAGTAGGGGCCTGTCTATACAGGCTACTTGCCCTTTGTGTGGACAAAAGAAGGAGACTTCTGATCATGTCATTTTACTTGCCCCAGAGTTAGGTGGATTTGGCAGAGGGTGGGCTACCGATGTAGAGCGGATGATGAGGGTTCTACGAGGTCCCTTTTCCTGCATGATCTCCATAGTAGCATTCAGCAGAAGGCTAGCCTTTGGGTTGCGACAGCCAACTAGATTTGGCTATCGCTGAATCTTCTTATCTTCATTGACGAGTCCATACCTTCCCTCAGGATTGTGCGGAAGGCTAGGTTTTTATCGGCTGAATTCTCTCTCCATCGAAATGCTCCTGTGCTTGACAGCTCTGGCCACTGGGAATCCCCTGCTGCTTCGGTAGCGGACCGGCATACGGTCTTCATCTCTTGGGAGCCCCTCCCTCCAGGGTTTATCAAAATTAATTTTGATGGAAGTGTTCGAGGTAGGCTTGCCGGCTCTGCTTTTGTTATTCGTTGTCTGACAGAGCTTTGCTGGCAGCGGGTGGCTTTGGCATTCTTGATTCCTCATTCCCTTTGGCTGAACTCTATACAGCTTGGGCCAACATTCCTATGCTATTAAGATTATGCATGTTCATAGCCTTCTTATTGAGGAGGATTCTCTGATGGTTATCCGATGGCTTCGAAAGGATAGTTGCTATCAAGCCCCCGTCAATCCATGCTTTTCGACATTTGGTTTAGCCTTCAGGATGTTTTCAGTATTCAGATCCGTCACGTCTACCGTGAAGCCAATTCTGCGGTTAACTGGATAGCGGTGACGGTGGCTCGTCATGTGAGTTTTTGGATTTGCAAATAGGGTGACCCCTGCCCTTTTATACTTAATCAATTTGTATTCTGATCTATCTGGGCTGACTTGCACTAGAGTAGTGTGATCGCTCACCTGTATCAAAAAAAAAAAAGAAAAAAAAAAAGAAAGAAATATGCATAAAGCTGAACTACTCTGAAAATTTGAAGAATATTTAAGGACCTTTTATAATAACACGTTTCTATCATCTCTTTAGTTTTTTTTCTTATTTCAAAGTTTTACTGAATTTTTACTAAAACTTGCTGCTAGTGACAAATATTGCTCAAATTAATCCCAAATCTTGACCTTATAATGTGTCTTCGATTTCTTCTTGTTCATCTCCTTCTTCTTCTTCTTTTTTTTTTTTTTTGTTTTTTTTTTTTTTTTTTTTTTGGCAAGATAGATGGTTTTCCAAGGCAACATACCGGGAGGCTTTTTTTTTTTTTGCATCATTTCTTATTTCCTATTATTTCTAATATAAAATCACAAAAATCAAGTAAAATAACATATTGATACCATTGTTTTTAATTTTTATTTTTTAAAAAATAAAAAATAATTATTTTATTATTTTTAAAAATAAAAAAATTTATGTATATTATCACATCTTTCATCATTGTCACTATCATTGCTATTGTCATTATTATTTCGTCACCATCATCTCCATCTGTGTTACTATCATTTTCACTCTTATCATTGATGCCACTGCCAGCATTAAAGTCATCTTTATGATCATCATACACTAACATTGTTGCATCATTACCATTACCAAGCAATGTATTCCCACCACTACTAATACATCGCTATTATCAATTCCACCATTATTATTACCATCAGTGCTATTATCTCTACCATAATCGCTAACATCATTATTTTCATAGCCATTGTCACCATTGCTACCATTTCACTATACGTCCATGTCCTCAATGCCTTCATTATCACTGTCACCATCATCTTCGCATCACTGTAGCCTTCATTGTCTCCGTCCCTACCATCGCCATATTGGCCACTGGCATTATGTTTATATTTCTAAAATAATTAATTACATTCAACATATTTGTAATGTTAAAGATTTAGACATTAAATAGAAAATTTTAATAATAATTAAATTTCAATCATCAGTAATAATATCAGTATAATTATAGCTAAGAATATTGATAGTATTTAGATATATTTCAACCTTTTACCATAACAGTAAAAATATTAAATAAAAAAAACAGATGTTTTATGAAAAGCCCCGACAATCAAATCATATAGAACAAAATTAAGGTATCTGATAACATATTAAGAATAAAATATTAATTAATATAAAAAAACTATTATTATTTTATATTAAATTCAATAAGTTCATCCAATACTTCTGATAAATAATATTACGGACATGTCTATATATTCGTTTCCATGCCATTTCGGTGTCAAAGCGGAGGGTGACGGGTACGTCTGGATTGAGAGAAAATTATCGTTCCTATATCATAGAAGAGACTTTGTACGTGAGTTGTACCATCTATTTTTATGGTTCATATACGTATGATACTTATTAAAAAATATTAAGACACTTTTATGATATTTCGAGAAAAAAAAATTACAACATTCCAGTTTTAAACTTACATACGCTCAAATTTTAAACTTACGACCCCGTTCAGAAAGAACAAGAAATTACGACATCCTAGTTGTAAACTTACGACGCCGTAGCTATAAAATTACGACATCCACTCAGAAAACGTATCTATACACAAATTCTAAAAAAAGCTGAACGGATATTAATGCATGTCATATCAAAATTTAAGATGACACCCCAGTTTTAAACTTACGACACTTATTCAAAAAGCCAAAAAAAATTACGATATCCCAATTTTAAACTTACGATACCTAGTTTTAAACAGAAAACATGTCTGTACATAAATTCTAAAAAAAAGCTGAACAGGTATTAATGCACGTCAAACAGTTTTTTTTTTTTAAGAATTTGTGTACAGATACCTTTTTTGAACGGGTATCTTAAGTTTAAAATTAGGGTGTCGTAAGTTAAAAACTAAGATGTCATAATTTATTTTTTTTTTTGCTTTTTAAACGGATGTCTTAATTTTATAACTACTTTGTTGTAAGTTTAAAACTGGAGTGTCGTAATTTTTTTACTTTCTGAACGGGTGTCTTAACTTTATAACTACGGTGTCGTAAGAAAAGACTTTGTACACCGCTCCTGGTGCAGCAAGTCCTACGTGGGCTGCACCGCTCCTTCCTATTGGTCCACATGGATCCCATGTGGCCTGACATGATGGGACAGAATAGCAGGGAGATAATGTTACTTTTTAATCGTACATCTATTAAAAGTCGTTCAGCCTTTCACCATTGGTGTGAAGACAAAAATGCCCTTTCCCTCCAGCCTACTTCAACCCGCCATCTTATTTGGATTTTGCTGATAAAAAATCGTAAGGTTCTGGCCTGGAAGAAGAGTATCCGAAGGAGTGGCAAAGCTCTGCCAGACGACATCCTTGCGCGCATTCAAGAGAACAAGATTCCCATCGTCGCAGAGACTGGCTGAAGCGACGGAGGAGTTGTGAGTGTTGCTGCTCCAGACCTCAGCTCCCTTCGAAGAGTCGAAGAGAACGAGACCTCCGGCCTCATTGAGTTGAAGAAACGAATTATATCCGACAAAACATGAGCGCCGGCAATCCATACAGGTGCCTGCTCGGAGGACAGGATCGATCTCGAGTTGAAGCGAATGCCGACTTCATACTGGTTAGGTTCGTTAGGGCGGCTAAGGAACTCCAATGCAAAGTTCCAATCGGTTCAAAACCTTAAGACAAAGCATCAGTTCAAACCCACGACACCCTAGTTGGAAACCCACGACACCCTAGTTCATAACCCACGACACCCTAGTTCAAAACCTTAAGACAAAGCATCAGTTTAAACCCACGACACCCTAGTTGGAAACCCACGACACCCTAGTTCAAAACTTTAAGACAAAGCATCAGTTTAAACCCACGACACCCTAGTTGGAAACCCACGACACCCTGGTTCATAACCCACGACACCCTAGTTCAAAACCTTAAGACAAAGCATCAGTTCAAACCCACGACACCCCTAGTTGGAAACCCACGACACCCTAGTTCATAACCCATGACACCCTAGTTCAAAACCTTAAGACAAAGCATCAGTTCAAACCCACGACACCCTAGTTGGAAACCCACGACACCCTAGTTCATAACCCACGACACCCTAGTTCAAAAACCTTAAGACAAAGCATCAGTTTAAACCCCGACACCTAGTTCATAACCCACGATACCCTAGTTCAAAACTTTAATACAAAGCATCAGTTTAAACCCACGACACCCTAGTTGGAAACCCACGACACCCTGGTTCATAACCCACGACACCCTAGTTCAAAACCTTAAGACAAAGCATCAGTTCAAACCCACGACACCCTAGTTGGAAACCCACGACACCCTAGTTCATAACCACGACACCCTAGTTCAAAACCTTAAGACAAAGCATCAGTTCAAACCCACGACACCCTAGTTCATAACCCACGACACCCTAGTTCAAAACCTTAAGACAAAGCATCAGTTCAAACCCACGACACCCTAGTTGGAAACCCACGACACCCTAGTTCATAACCCACGACACCCTAGTTCAAAACCTTAAGACAAAGCATCAGTTCAAACCCACGACACCCTAGTTGGAAACCCACGACACCCTAGTTCATAACCACGACACCCTAGTTCAAAACCTTAAGACAAAGCATCAGTTCAAACCCACGACACCCTAGTTCATAACCCACGACACCCTAGTTCAAAACCCACGACACCCTAGTTCATAACCCACGACACCCTAGTTGGAAACCCACGACACCATAGTTCAAACCTTGAGACAGTCGCAGATGCCTTCCCGATGCTTGATCAAATGCCTAAAAGAAAAGGAAGGGGCGAAAGGGTCTTTCTTCTCCTTGAACCAAGGTCAGTCCTAAAAATCCGTCCCTTTGCTCTTTGAGTGTGCATTCAGTGATGGGCCTCGAAGCGATTTGCTAGATTGGTGAAGGCACAAATATCAAGCGTTTATTTCTCTCTGAACATTCTCTCCATATGGCTTTGTTCCGAACCTCGAACCATAAATTCGACCTCTTTTGAAGGTATTTTTCTCATGACACAGACAAGAACACCTGCCCTATCCAATCTAAAATATTGTTTCGCAATGAATGAACCCATTTGGATATTTGGTTAAATCTTGACGGCGGCTTTAGGAAGCTTGTGCTGAAGTGCTGCATGTAGTCCTTCCAATATGAAGCCATCTCTTATAATTCAATCATTGAGACAAAAAAAAAAGCTTGTGATCAAATTCATTTCGTCTTAGAAATCAGTGAGCTATAGTACCGGACGTCCACAGATTTTTCCAGATAGAACGTTACCGATTAAGTAAGAATAAATATATCGACACTTAAATTTTGAACATCATTTCTTGGCAAAGGCATACATTGATATGAGAGTGGCAATCACCATGCATACAGTGGCGATCAGAAGCATGCCAACGGAGATGTTTGCTAAGTTCAAGGAGTTATCGATATCTTGTTTTGCACTTCCATAAAATGCGATGCCTGTGCTCCGATAAATTAATCCATGAACCAGGTCCTTCGCAAAGGCTGTCAGAATCTTGGCCTGCAAGTAGATTCAGTGCCGAGAAATTCTTCAGAGAGCCATTTTGTGGCAGCTGCTGTTACGGCTGTCCAGCAGGAGATAAACGCGGGACAGACACCACTTGGTTGGTCGATGCCGTCAACTGCGGCGCCGTGATCATAACAGAATGCAAAGCTGAGAGATTTATATTCGAAGAGAACAAGCCAGGGAGGGAGAAGAAGAAGAAGAAGTGCATGGGACTGATTGCGAAGTCTTTGAGCCGTATGGTGAAGAAGGAACTAAGAATCGAAGCCAAAGTGATCATTTCCGCATGCGGTTCTCTTTCGACGCCCCCACTGATGATTACGAGCGGGCTAACAAATTCGAACATTGGGTCATGAACTAGGGTGTCGTGGTTTCCAACTAGGGTGTCGTGGGTTTGAACTGATGCTTTGTCTTAAGGTTTTGAACTAGGGTGTCGTGGGTTATGAACTAGGGTGTCGTGGGTTTCCAACTAGGGTGTCGTGGGTTTGAACTGATGCTTTGTCTTAAGGTTTGAACTAGGGTGTCATGGGTTATGAACTAGGGTGTCGTGGGTTTCTAACTAGGGTGTCGTGGGTTGAACTGATGCTTTGTCTTAAGGTTTTGAACTAGGGTATCGTGGGTTATGAACCAGGGTGTCGTGGGTTTCCAACTAGGGTGTCGTGGGTTTGAACTGATTCTTTATCTTAAGGTTTTGAACTAGGGTGTCGTGGGTTATGAACTAGGGTGTCGTGGGCTTGAACTGATGCTTTGTCTTAAGGTTTTGAACTAGGGTATCATGGGTTATGAACTAGGGTGTCGTGGGTTTCCAACTAGGGTGTCGTGGGTTTGAACTGATGCTTTGTCTTAAGGTTTTGAACTAGGGTGTCGTGGGTTATGAACTAGGGTGTTGTGGGTTTCCAATTAGGGTGTCGTGGGTTTGAACTGATGCTTTGTCTTAAGGTTTTGAACCAGGTTATGAACTAGGGTGTCGTGGGTTTCCAACTAGGGTGTCGTGGGTTATGAACCAGGGTGTCATGGGTTTCCAACTAGGGTGTCGTAGGTTTAAACTGATGCTTGTATTAAAGTTTTGAACTAGGGTGTCGTGGGTTATGAACTAGGGTGTCGTGGGTTTAAACTGATGCTTTGTCTTAAGGTTTTGAACTAGGGTGTCGTGGGTTATGAACTAGGGTGTCGTGGGTTTCCAACTAGGGTGTCGTGGGTTTGAACTGATGCTTTGTCTTAAGGTTTTGAACTAGGGTGTCGTGGGTTTCCAACTAGGGTGTCGTGGTTTGAACTGATGCTTTGTCTTAAGGTTTTGAACTAGGGTGTCATGGGTTATGAACCAGGGTGTCGTGGGTTTCCAACTAGGGTGTCGTGGGTTTAAACTGATGCTTTGTATTAAGTTTGAAATAGGGTGTTGTGGGTTATGAACTAGGGTGTCGTGGGTTATGAACTAGGGTGTCGTGGGTTTCCAACTAGGGTGTCGTGGGTTTGAACTGATGCTTTGTCTTAAGGTTTTGAACTAGGGTGTCATGGGTTATGAACTAGGGTGTCGTGGGTTTCCAACTAGGGTGTCGTGGGTTTGAACTGATGCTTGTCTTAAGGTTTTGAACTAGGGTGTCGTGGGTTATGAACCAGGGTGTCGTGGGTTTCCAACTAGGGTGTCGTGGGTTTAAACTGATGCTTTGTCTTAAAGTTTTGAACTAGGGTGTCGTGGGTTTCCAACTAGGGTGTCGTGGGTTTGAACTGATGCTTTGTCTTAAGGTTTTGAACTAGGGTGTCGTGGGTTATGAACTAGGGTGTCGTGGGTTTCCAACTAGGGTGTCGTGGTTTGAACTGATGCTTTGTCTTAAGGTTTTGAACTAGGGTGTCGTGGGTTATGAACTAGGGTGTCGTGGGTTTGAACTGATGCTTTGTCTTAAGGTTTTGAACTAGGGTGTCGTGGGTTGAACTAGGGTGTCGTGGGTTTCCAACTAGGGTGTCGTGGGTTGAACTGATGCTTTGTCTTAAGGTTTTGAACTAGGGTGTCGTGGGTTATGAACCAGGGTGTCGTGGGTTTCCAACTAGGGTGTCGTGGGTTAAACTGATGCTTTGTATTAAAGTTTTGAACTAGGGTATCGTGGGTTATGAACTAGGGTGTCGTGGGTTTAAACTGATGCTTTGTCTTAAGGTTTTGAACTAGGGTGTCGTGGGTTATGAACTAGGGTGTCGTGGGTTTCCAACTAGGGTGTCGTGGGTTTGAACTGATGCTTTGTCTTAAGGTTTGAACTAGGGTGTCGTGGGTTATGAACTAGGGTGTCGTGGGTTTCCAACTAGGGTGTCGTGGGTTTGAACTGATTCTTTGTCTTAAGGTTTTGAACTAGGGTGTCGTGGGTTATGAACCAGGGTATCGTGGGTTTCCAACTAGGATGTCGTGGGTTTAAACTGATGCTTTGTATTAAAGTTTGAACTAGGATGTCGTGGGTATGAACTAGGGTGTCATGGTTTAAACTGATGCTTTATCTTAAGGTTTTGAACTAGGGTGTCGTGGGTTATGAACTAGGGTGTCGTGGGTTTCCAACTAGGGTGTCGTGGGTTTGAACTGATGCTGTCTTAAGGTTTGAACCGATGGAAACTTTGCATTGGAGTTTCTTAGCCGCCCTGATGAACCTAACCAGTATGAAGTCGGCATTCGCTTCAACTCGAGATCGATCCCGTCCTCCGAGCAGGCACATGTATGGCTTGCCGGCGCTCATGTTTTTGTCGGATATAATTCGTTTCTTCAACTCAATGAGGCCGGAGGTCTCGTTCTCTTCGACTCTTCGAAGGGAGCTAAGGTCTGGAGCAGCAACACTCACAACTCCTCCGTCGCTTCAGCCAGTCTCCGCGACGATGAGAATCTTGTTCTCTTGAATGCGCGCAAGGATGTCGTCTGGCAGAGCTTTGCCACTCCTTCGGATACTCTTCTTCCAGGCCAAAACTTTACGATTTTTTATCAGCAAAATCCAAATAAGATGGCAGGTTGAAGTAGGCTGGAGGGAAGGGTATTTTCGTCTTCACACCAATGGTAAAAGGCTGAACGATTTTTAATGGATGTACGATTAAAAAGTAACATTATCTTCCTGCTATTCTGTCCCATCATGTTAGGCCATATGGGATCCATGTGGACCAATAGGAAGGAGCGGTGCAGCCCACGTAGGACTTGCTGCACCGGGGGCGGTGTACAAAGTCTTTTCCAAGTTTAAAACTAGGATATCGTAATTTTTTCTTTCAGGATATCGTAAAGATATCTTAATATTTTTTAATATATTGACTAATAAAAAAAGAAAGGTGTAGTTCATATAGGATGCTGCTGCATTGGATACCGTGTAAAAAGGCTTTTCCACCGTTTCATAGAGGTGTTGAAAGCTATGCTCAAAACGGGCCGGAGTTGGGCTTCATGGAGCAAAACCTGAAGTGGCCCACTGGAGTTCACTTCGAGCTACATTTCACCTCTTGGGCCGTAAGACGCCAAACCCCACCTGTTACTGGAAAGGATCCGACCCGCAGTCTCTCAGAGTCCGATACGACCTGAAAACTCTCCTCCCCTCGCATCGTTGAGCAAACCCTCACCCGCTCTCTTTTGTCCATCGCCATGGAAGGCGACTCTCTTTCCTCCTAGCCGTCAACCTCCATATCTCTTCCCATGGCGAAGGCCTTCCTCCGTTTTTCTCCAGCAAGAACCGGGGCGGCCTTCTTCCCCTCTCCATTCGATCGAGCCTCGCAAACGCTTTCCGGGCTTCAAGGAACGGCGATCCAGTTTCTCCCCTTTTCGGTAGCCTCCGAAACCTCTCTCAATTTCTCTCGTTTGTTATTTGCTTTTTGACCCAAACCCATGATTCAGGACGCTGCTCAAATGTAACATGGTTCCGCTCGACGTCGGCGCCATGGCTCTTCCGACCGTCCGCGGGTTTCTGTGGAGTTCCGAGCTTGGAACGACCTCAAAGGTGCTCCTTTGCCGGTTCTTCCTTCTGGCAAACCCAAGAACAAGAAAGTCGGGAAGAAGTCCAGGGTGGACTTCACTAAGGTCGACCCGGCGCTCCTCCCCACCGTGATTCTTGTCGGCCGCCCTAATGTCGGCAAGTCCGCCCTCTTCAACCGGTGAGCTCTCCCACACGCCAGGGTTTAAACTTATGGGCTTTCTTGGTGGTGCTTGTAATTAGCTAAGTGGTTTACCTCTTCTTTGGCCATTGAAGTTTAATACGGAGGAGGGAGGCTCTCGTTTACAACACTCCCGGCGACCATGTCACCCGAGACATACGGGAAGGCATCGCCAAATTGGGGGATTTGAGGTTTCGGGTGTTGGACTCTGCCGGTCTGGAGACGGCAGCGACTTCGGGGAGTATTCTTAGCAGGACGGCGGAGATGACGGGGAATGTCCTCGCTAGGTCCCAATTTGCCATCTTTTTGATCGACGTGAGGTTAGATTTTTGAGTTATTTGATCCCATGCTGTCATTCTACAGCCGCATGACTACTAAGAAGAGCTTATTGTTTAGGGAGGGGCTGCAGCCACTTGATCGTGAGGTTGGGCAGTGGCTCCGTAAGCATGCGTCGGAATCCATACCATTGTGGCAATGAATAAATCTGAGTCACTGGATGAGCGAGGTCTTCTTACCGCTGAGGCAGGAGAAGCCCATGCCTTAGGATTTGGGGATCCAATTGCCATATCTGCAGAGACTGGTTTTGGTATGGCAGAGCTCTATGAGACCCTTCGGCCATTGTTTGAGGACTACATGCTTCGACTTCCTAATGGTCCTAATGGTATGTCCCTTCTTCTTCGGTGTTGGTTCAACGTGACTGGCTATGCGTAGCTCTGCCTTGCAGGTTAAAACATTTATTATTGCATCCCCTTGGTTGTCCTTGTCGTCTTTCCCTGCTTTGCTTTCAACATACTTGTTCATCATGCTTGTAGGAGGTGGATACATAGTTGAGAAATATGCATTGAATCTTTTGAATACATAGTGAAAAATATACTTGAATGGTAGAAGCGAGAGAGGAAATGTAATCAGTAAGTAATTTTTCCATGGAACTGCTTTAGAAGTAATATAATCTATAAAGCCCATGCATTTACTAGGATAAGGCTCTATGTATTCTAAAAGGATTGTACTGGGCACATGAATTTTTCAATTGAACTGTGTATGTGTATGCTTGTAATTGATAGAATCCCCTCAGATGAGTTTACTGGAAAGCTTATTTGAGATTGAATGACTCAATTGTTTCAGGTGGAGGAGAAAATAATAGTTGTGGGTTAGAAGTTGGAAGTTGTTGGCGATGGTCTTTCAACTGTCATCTTATAGGATTTCAACTCTAGTAGTAAAAACCTCTAATTCATATGATGCTAGACTGACTAAAAAGAGCAGCATATATTTTCCAAGGACTGAAGAGATATTCATGGAAGTCCATCAGTTTCAAGACAGCATTATATAGGACAATTAATCAAGGCTTTGGAGACCATGGGCAGTGGGTCTTGGAGGGTTGACAATTATACTTCATGTTGTGCTTTCAAATGAGGGACTAGAAAGAAACTAAAGAACCTATTTCATAGCATCTGGAATCTTATTCCTGGCTTGTTGATATTGTTTAAATGATCATCCAAAATGATCAGCACGATATGTGGTGTGGTTTGCATTGCATGTACACAGTGCATTGGCTTGTATAATTTCAAATGTTGGTAGGACGTTCCATGAAACATCAAGATGGGTTATGGTCTCGAGTGTTAGGATAGGATCTTCTCGCCATCATCCCAACATTTCAATCGGCACATCTAGATACATCTTCTAACTCATGCATTGGATGAGGTGGGATGGTGACATGTCCCATTCCATAAAAAAACTAGAACAACCCCATTTTGTGTGATATAATATAGTGGCTATTGCAGAGCCGGTTAGGATGAGCCAAAAGAAGGGCATATTGAATGATATCGAGTTGATATGGTGTGGGGTTTGGGGTGACACCTTTGGGGTATTGCATGTTGGCACAGGTCTGTAGAGATAGTAATCCTATCCTTGGCATATTCTTACATACATCCAGTTATATATATTTGTGTGTATGTACTGTTATTATGTGTATATGTCTATATGTATCTATATGTATGTTTATGTATATGTTTGTATTGTATATAGGTGTATATATATATGTATACGTTCATGTATGTATGTATGTATCCCTTTATATTACATTTACATTATCTGGGTTTGGCACTTGTATCACATCTTTTGTTGTAATCTCTTTATTTTCTTGCAAATTTCAGATAACCATATCCAAGATGATGATACTTCCTCAGAGACTGTGGAGAGTGGGGAAAGCAAATTGCCTTTGCAGCTTGCAATTGTAGGACGTCCCAATGTTGGAAAGTCTACTCTGCTAAATGCCCTATTACAGGAGGAAAGAGTTCTGGTTGGGCCAGAGGCTGGCTTGACAAGGGATTCCATTAGAGCTCAGTTCCAATTTGAAGGCCGAACTATATATTTGGTAGGCTAGCAGTTTTCATTCGTACTTTTACCACAATTTTGTTTAACAATTTTCATATTTCTAGACAACACTGCCATGGTGAGTCCAAGTGTGGATGAGAAAGGTGGAGAGACAGTTGGTCATAAAAATATGTCAATAGCTATGTATAGATCTAAAGTGAATGAGGATCCATAAAACTGACCTCAAGCAGTTGGGAAAGGCTGGATGGTTATGGGTATGGTTATTTTCATCTTGTTAGACCTTGGTATTGTCAATAACATATATTTATATGCTTAAAAATGTAACTCTTTTTGATCTTTTAACTTTTCTAATTTGTTTTGCATAACTACTTTTATGTGAATAGCTTTTAGTGCTGGTTACAAAACTCGCAGATTTTTGCAGTTGCTGATCGCACACAAGCGTGCTCGCATGCACACTCAAAGTTTATACTCTCATGCTGTCATTTATGTGTTTTTGAATTTGCAGTCCTGTTTCCTTTTAAATCATATAATAGTCTCATACACTTTTTGGGATATTGTTAAGAGCATTAATGGTGTTTCTAATTTTGTTTGATCAGAGTGGTTTGTTGTT
>UESW01002669.1:142549-180365 GCA_900491605.1 Calamus simplicifolius | reverse complement strand
TTATGCATGTCCACACATCTACCCATGTTTGAAGCATATCCATCAGAAAATTTTAATCCTTTCAACCAATCACACAGTAGTGCTTTCAAATTCCTATCAAGCGTGTAGCAAGCCTTTGGATATTTACCATCATATTTGATCTTACAAGTTCAGGACACTGACAGTGCTATTTAAGTTCTTCTCTTGATTTAACAGTATCCTTTATTTTTTCTGTAACATTCATAACTGTATGAAATTTTTTTAAAAAAAATTCTTTTCGATATGCATAACATCAAGGTTATGTCTAATTAGATTTGTACTCCAGTAGGGAAACTCCTAAAAATTATTTTTTTCTTTCAGCCAAGCTCTCTATATAACCGACCATTTATGGCATCTGCACCATCTTTCAAATCATTCATCAACCCCAACTACTCAATAGAATCTAATATTTTTTGTTCTTGCTCTTGAAGAACCCAAGGACTCAACCTAAAACTTGTTCCCATTCACAAAATATCCGGTGTATGTATTACTCTAGACAATGGTTATTATGCTAGAGATTTAATGGAAATGTTATCAACATTCGAAGAAGGATTACTAATCTAAAAAATCAAGAAAATAATTAGTTTGTATACGATATGTACTAGTTAATCTATAAGCAATGTGTCAATTTAATACTTACATGATCGTTGAACCAATATGCAAACTCAGTATAAAGTTTAAATCCAATTTCATTATTGCCGATGTAAGGATCTTGTTGTCTCTACATATCACAAAACCCTTAGATTATGCATATCCACACATCTAACCATGTTTGATGCATATCAATCAGAAAATATCAATCCATTCAACCAATCACACAGAACTGCTTTCGAAGTCCTATCAAGCGTGTAGCAAGCCTTTGGATATTTACCATCAATAGTTGATCTTGCAAGTTTGAGACACTAACAGTACTGATTAAGTTTCTCTTTTGATTTAATAGTATCCTTTATATTTCCCGAAACATTCATCATTGTATGAAAAATATTTTCAAAAAAATTATTTTTGATATGCATCACATCAAGGTTATGTCTAATTAGATTTGTACTCCAGTAGGGCAACTCCCAAAAAATACTTTTTTTTCTCCAGCCATGCTCTCTATATATTTGACCATTTACGGCATTTGCACCATCTTTCAAAACATTCATCATCCCCAACTGCTCAATAGAGTCTAATATTTTTTGCTCGCTCAGAATAGGTGGTGCATCTTTTTTAATCACTGTGTTCTTAAGAAATAAAGTCTTGTTTTTTTCTAAAAGAATGTCTAGACGGCAAAAACTTTTTGTGATTATGAAACCATGATTGCTTACCACATCTGTGCAATATGAAAGCATCTGAATTCTTCATGCAATAAGGGCAAGCTAAACGGCTAGCAGTACTCTACCCAGAAAGCATGGTATATGCCAAAAAGTCACTAATTGTCTACATTAGGCTGCTTTTATTATGAAATTCTTTTCAATGAAATATCATAAGTCATAACCCCTTCTGCTCATAATAATTTTAGCTTCAAAATTAGGGGTTGCAAAAAGACTTCTATCTTCTCTTTAGGATTTGATGGCCTTGGTACTGACACTGTCAAAAACATGAAAAAGTCTTTCATGCATAGCCAAGAGGGTAAATTAAGGACAGTTATAATTACTAGCCAACAAGAGTATTGCTATCCAAATTGTCCAAATGGTTGAAACATAGAGCAAGCCTAATATTTCTTTTTTCAAATGAAAAATGATGATGCATATCATTAAAATGCTTTCGAGCAATAGAGTCTGATGGATGACACATAGCACCCTCTTCTTCTTCATATTCAGCATGTCATCTCATATCTGAAGCTGTAACTTCTAATTGATACATCCTTTGCAATCAGGGTACCAGTGAAAAGTAATACATTTTTTTAGTCTCATCCCAGTTGAACTTCTCGTTGTTATAAACCAGGGTTCATCATAAACTTTACAAAACTGCAAATCTGTATCTACGCCCAATAGAGCATGCAATTATTCTTGCAGGAGTCAATCTTTTGAACAGGTAAACCAAGCCCATGCAATATTTTTTTGTTTTATAAAATGTATCATTGACAATATTATCAGATGGCATAACCTCCTTCATTAATTCGATAATTGAATCAAATGCCACTTCAGATAAGTAATGTTCAGCCTTAATGTTCAATAACCGAATTGCTACAGATAATTGCGAATGATTTTCACACCCAGGCCATAATTATTCATTTACAGCACCTAGCATATCATAGAAATGTTAGCTTTTTGGATTTGGTTCTTTATAAAAGGTGCCTAGATTGATGACTGAACCCTCTGCATCCATCTCCATTTCTTCATATTGATTTAAGTTATCATATTGATTATAATTCTCATATGTCATGTAATAATTTTCTGATGCCACATTATAACTCTGTTGTTTCATAGACTGTATCTACCATCTAATTATTTGATTCTTTCCTAGCCTCAGTTTCTCTATAGTAGTACCAGTTATAGTAACCGGATAGAAAACCCTTTTTACAAAGATAAATTTTAACTGTTTCAACATCCCTATAAGCTTTATTCGGACACTTTATCATATTAAACGAACATCTGATTCTTGATCCATCCATCCACTCTGGTTGACTACATACAAATGCAATAAATTCTTCTACTTCATTAACAAATTCATGATTAAGAAAATTATCCTTAACCCTTTGATATATCCATGAGCGATCAACATTCATTTTTAAATAATTATGTACGACCTAAAAATATATATTTCAAATAAAACATTGGATCAGCAATATTGATATTAATATTCAAATACAAATACATTTGATTTAAAGGGCACTATTCCTAATAATCAAAGGTTACTATTTTTTTCACATTATACAGCTTATTATTCAAAAATAATTAACTTATATAATCAACAATCAATATATAATATTACATATAACTAAAACTAAAATAATATATTTTAATATTATAAAATTTATATCAAATGTATAATATAAAATTATTTTGAATGCACATCATATTTCTTACCAGCAATATCGATTGAAAGGGAGGTGACGACAAAAAAACCGACCGACATGGAGGGCCGTGGTGGGCCAGAGCGGAACGGCCAAAGGGGCAAACGAAGGGGGGGGGGGTGGAAACGGCCAAAAGCCTGGCCAAAAGAGGGGAACCGGGGGGGGGGGGGGGGGGGGGGGGGGGGGGAGAGGGAGGGCAAAGTGGGAGGAAGGGGCGGCTGGAGGGGAGTCGGGGAGATCGGACGTCAAGGGGGAGGGTGATCGGGAGAGGGAGGGCCGGAGGGCCTAAGGGGGAGCGAGCAGGGTGAGGGAGGAGAAGGCCACGCGTAATTAATCTGACTTGCGTGCGTTGTTACCCCACGAGTGTCAACCCGCGACGGACGCATCACTGGCACGAACGTGCGGGTGCACATGCCCCATTAGCAATGCACACAGCGTGTCACTGATAAGGGATGTGCCGCATCCAATGCGCACGTTGTTACCCTGTGCGGGCACTAGTGACACTTCCGCGCGCATCCCAGTGATCCGCGTGCATGTCGCTAATTAGCGTCGTCGACCTTGTATCTTTAATTAGCAATGCATAATTTTGGTGCTGCTAATTAGCAACTACTAAGCGACAATCTTTGCATCGATAATTTCATTCGTTGCTAATTTATCATTAATTTATCGTTAAATTTTTTACATAGCTATTTAAGGATGATTTTTTCTAGCATCACTACCGAGCATTGCTAAAACCAAAAATTCTTATAGTGCGGATCAAAATCTCAGTCGAATATACCTAGCCCAAGGACTGCATTGATTCGGTTCAGTTGTTAACCGGCGACTTGGTAATGGTTGCAACCATTAATGTAAGAAACTATATAATATCGCGTTATTCTTTATCTCTGGACTACTTCATCACAGTTTTCTACTCGCAACGGTTATCTTTTGCCTCTGGACTGGGTCCATTCCTGTCAGGCATTTCCCAACAACTCGACGCAACATGGTCGATGGAAGACCGCCACCGATATCAAAAATTATAATGATAGAAATGGAGAAACCATGGTACGTTGAGACGTTTAACTTGACACGGCAATGCCTCCTTAATTATTCTTTCTCTGAACTACTTCGACGTAATTTTCCACCCACATGTATTATCAGCGAGACTTTGTCAAACTTTTACTTGGACAATAACAAACGTAGGAGGAAACAATAGAAAACCATGGCAGGTAATTTACCGAACATGTTTTACTCTTCCACTTTCTAGCGAAGCCGAATGACCAAGTGAAGCCTCATGACAGCCCTTTTCCTCTATATATATCAACTCCTCCAAGCCATTGGGCCATAACGCCTTGTTCCATATACCCTGGCCATTGTTCTGCTAGCTAGAAAGAGATAGAACAGATGGCTGCCCACATCCTCTTCCTCGCTCTCCTTGCTCTGGCTTCGTCTCATGCCATTGCCTCTGATCCTAGCCAGCTCCAAGACTTCTGTGTTGCGGATAAAGAATCAGATGGTACGCACTCCTCTTCATCAACCATTTTATTAGTTATGACATTTGTTGAGTAGCTAGGCATGCATGGTGTATAATTCACTATGAAGGGACTTGCTAACCAACATGCATTGGTGAGCTTCTATATTAATGTCGAAAGTACTTATCTTTTTATTCAATTGTTGCAGTATTTGTTAATGGGTTCGTCTGCAAGGACCCGAAGCTTGTCAAAGCCGAAGATTTCTTCTTCTGTGGCTTTGACAAGCCCGGTGACACAGAAAACAAACTCGGCTCTAATGTGACTCAAGTCAATGTGATGCAAATTCCTGGTCTCAACACCCTTGGGGTCTCCTTAGCTCGCGTAGACTTTGCACCCTATGGCCTCAATCCTCCTCACACCCATCCAAGGGCAACTGAGATCCTTACGGTGTTGGAAGGCACCCTCTACGTCGGCTTCGTCACATCAAACCCTAACAACCAGCTCTTCACTAAGGTCCTCAATAAGGGTGATGTGTTCGTATTTCCTCAAGGTCTCATCCACTTCCAGTTCAACGTTGGGAAGACCGATGCCGTTGCCATTGTTGGTTTCGGCAGCCAGAACCCTGGTGTGATCACCATAGCCAACGCCGTCTTCGGAGCGAAGCCACCCATCTCTGACGATGTTCTTGCCAAGGCCTTTCAGTTGGACAAGAAGACTGTAGATTGGCTCCAAGCTCAATTCTGGACGGACAATAACAACTAGGATGCCCAACACCAACTATCCACTGCGACATTCAGACTGATTTCTCTGTACTGCTTGGTTTAAATAAGCAAACGTCATCTCCTCGTTTGCATAAAAAAATTTGAGAAAAAAGATGTGTCGCTCTATATATATGGTAGTAAAGATAAAGACATTTATCCGTGAATATTTATTTCTCTTTCCAGTAAAGTGATCAAGATGGGCTTTCACTGAATCCTGCTAATATGTTATTTAATAGTTGGGCATCAAGCCGCAGGGGACGGATTGCTAATATTTCAGTTAAGAGTAAAGCAAATTGTGGGTAGAGGGAGAGGGGGTGCTAAGTTCGGATCTGTGAGGCTGACTTTGGTTGGCCACTACATGCTTTCTTATGAGTTTTAGTCCGGTCCCCCCATGAGCAGGTGCTTTATTTTTCAAATATGTGGAATTCCGTACACAAATCCCATCAGCCTAAGTTTTGGGGGTTAATTGGCTACGCAACGTGGCATCGTAACAAAGTTTTATAAGGGGTCATGACATTTATTTAATTATCTCAAGCTGCATGTGAGTGAAGTGTAAGGGCTGGGATTGGACCGGCCCAAACCCACCCACGCATGGCCATGCGCGCATGGAATTAGAAAAGGAGTTCCTCCTTCCCTGCCCAAGCCCTCAGGTATATATATATAAGGGGGTTGGGTGGCCTAGGTTTTCCTAGGGCCACCGGGGAAAGGAGAAATGCCAGAAGAAAAAAATTTAAAAAAAAATAGCAAGGGGGGCAGGGGGGAGGTGGGAGGGGCAAGCTCCCTTCACTACCAGAAACGGAGCCCGAAAGTAAAAAAGATGAAAAAGAAGAGAAAAAGAGGAACCTCTATTCCTCTACCTTTCTGTCGAGGAGTGCCACCATCTGGGTAACATTAGATGCCAGAAAGAAGAGGTAAGTCCTCAGTAGGTCATCGACGAAGAAAGGGAGATGGTACAGGTGATGGTTGCGGTGACGAGATCACGGGAAGGAAAAATAAATAAAAAAAGAAAGAAAGAGAGGAAAGTTAACGACGCTGGCTACAATCGAGTGCGAGTAAAGTAAGGGGATCTACCAAAATAAAAGAAAAGAAAAAAAAGAGGAGGAGAGTGAGTGCTGGAACTACGGCACAGTCCCAATGATGAATTCTAAAAAAAATTAATATTTATTTTTTTATTAATTAAAATTTATTTTTGTTAATTAAATAAAATATATGTAAATTGTGTCAGTTAAAGGGGATGATCAGCATGACAAGGCGAAGCCAAATTCGAGTCATTAGTAAGGGGTTATTAGCCGAATCATGAAGTAAGAATTCTTCTACATAATTTTTACAAGTATTATATAAATAATAATTACTTAAAATCCATGCAATAAGCTAATTTGAATAATTGCTTGGTTTTGGTGATTTACATTGGGTGAAGTGTGGATTTCGATCTATTCCTAATTTTTGGTTTGATTGATGAATGTTGCCTAATTATGACTTATGAAATTTTTTTTATTTCAAAATTATGCAAGTTGCAATTTAGTTGATTATTTTGGAATACTCATGTGGTGTGATTATAAACTTATAATTAAAAATTTGGAGAAGCATGAATATTTTTATTCGATTGCATCAATATGCTATCAATCATGATTGAGTTGAGGTGCATTAATATGCATGTCATGTGTTGGTTGCAATGCATGAGTGCACGAGGGTTGTTGCTCTAGGCTGGCCATGTAAGAGCCCCATCATAGGCTGAAAATATGGTATTGTTGCTCATCATAGGCTAGAGTGTGACATTGTGAGCCCCGTCATAGACCAAAAATATGGTAGTGTTGTCTGTCACTAGCTGGAGTATGACATTGTGGGTGTTCTGCCATGAGTTGGAACGTAGTTATGGTAGTCTAGAGCTGAAAATCATGTAAAATTGAATTCAATGTATGAATGGTTAAGTCTGAAGTAATTAATTGGATATGTATTACATGATTGTATGATAGCATCTATATTTATTGGTTTGGTAGTTTGGTTTTTACATAATAATGCATTTATACCATAAAGATTGTATATTAAATTGCTATGTAAGAAGGTAAATTTTATATAGGGGATTCTTACTGGGCTGTTGAGCTCATTATATCCATTAAAATTTTTTACAGGTTGAGGTGATTAGTTTGATGAGACGAGATGGAGCGACGTTACAACTATTGCAATTAGTTAAATAGATATAAAATTTATTTTAATTAAAATTTTTTAAAGATTGTAGAAAAACAATGAATTGATGTTTATGACTTTAGTGGATGTTTATCCAAGTTTTAAATCATGATAATTGCTATTTTCTTTTAATTTAATGCTGTTGTGGAATGTAGTATGGATTGCATGGTCTCTAGGGCTTGCCTTAAGGTCCATGTGGCCATGTCACATGGCCAAGTCAGATGGTGTATTTGGGGCATGACAAAAGTGGTATCAAAGCTTAGGTTATGATCATTAGGGATGATGATAAAAATGGTGACTGAAGTGGCATGAAAATATGGTTTAGGATTCTAGGATTTAGAATCGATGTGAGAGTGAGTGGGAAAAATTTAAATCTTACTTGAATTAAAAGTTTTGATATGTGAATTAATTGTGATTGATATATGGATATTAAATTGAAAATTGAACCTTGTTGTATAAAGATTGATATGGTTCATTGTAGAGGATGTGGTCAATCTAGAAGGCCAACCTGATTTGTCGTTGGCATAGCTGCATAGGAGCCCTCATAATCATAAGAAAGTGATACAGCCTCACCGGTGCGAGGTTTGTGCCAAGAGGAGCCCCCTGTGGTCTTCACCACTGATGTTCCTATACCCCTAGAGTGGGAACCACGGAAGTAGGGACATCGGGAGCATGAAATATAAAGGAACCTAGAGTATAGCCCAGTGAGCATGTGACTACTGCCCAACTACTGGATATTCTACTACAACAACAAGCTGCATCAAGGGCAGATATAATGCGGATGATGGAGCTGCAACAGCAGCAACAGTAGCAATTCTTGCAGCAACAATTGCAGCAGCAACAACAACTACAACAACTATGAAACCCTAGAACTCAACCAGAGCACCGAGTTAGCCTGACTAAATTCAAGAAGTATACACTGTCAGCTTTCAAGGGCACTTCTAACCCCATGGAAGTTGAGAGTTGGTTGAAAGAGATTGAGAAGGTCTTTCAGACCTTGAAATGTCCAAAGGAAGAGAAGGAAAACTTGGCCCAAATGATGCACCGCACACTTGAGAGGAGTACAAAAAGGTTTTCTTTGAAAAATACTTTCCTCATAGCGTTAGGTTCCAGAAGTTTCAAGAGTTTGATCATCTTGACCAAGGTAGTATGACATTGCCACAATATACTACCAAGTTTGAAGAATTATTGAGTTATGCACCTACAATAGTGGCAAAGGAAATTATTTGGGCTTGTAAGTATGAAAATGGACTTAGGGACCCAATCCGACAACGAGTGGCTACTTTAACCACCTATAAGGAGGTGGTGAGCAAGGCTTTGGTGATAGAAAAGGGCTTTAATGATACGAAGCTGTGAAAGAGAGGGCTATGAAGAAGAGAGGCAGGTCTAAAAATTTTAAGGCCAAGATAATAGAAACCTTAATACAAAGAAACATAACAATGCATCCCTAAGTAATACAACCCCAAGTAGAGGTGAAGTCAAGTGTTTCAGATGTGGAGGACCACATTTCCAAAAAGACTGTAGGCTACCATAGAAGAGGTGCTATGCATATGGACAGCCAGGTCACATAGCAGCAAATTGTCCTAAAGGAAAAGAACCACAAGGAAGACTAGAGTTTCCAGTAGCACCACAGTTGGTGGAGGCATGGCAAAAACCTAAAGCTCAAGGGCTTATCTATGCACTCTCAGAGCCAGATGCTAATGCCTCAAATGCTACAGTGGCAGGTATGATTAAGTTTTATCCCATACAGTGTATGCATTGTTTGATCCGGATGCTATGCATTCCTTTATATCTTCTTATTTTGTTAAAAGTAACAAGTTAACACCTATACCATTAGAAGTTGAGATGTGTGTCTCTACACCAAGTGGAGATATTATGTTAGTGAGTCAATGTGTAAGAATTACATATTAACCGTTGGGGATATAGAGATGAAGGCAAATTTATTGATCTTAGAAATGAAGTATTTCGATTTGATTCTTGTAATGGATTGGCTGGCAGCTTATCATGTTACAATTGACTGTTTTAAGAAGATAGTAAAATTTTAAATTTCTGGGCAAACTGAGTTTAGTTTTATGGGTGGCCAAGTAGCTTCTCAGGAAGAGTTGTGAAGAGTATTTAGCTACAGTACTACATACCCAACAAAAGGATCTTTGCACAGAAAACATTCCTATTGTGAACTAGATTTCTGATTTTTTTTGAATAAGTTACTAAGGTTACCTCCTGATAGAAAGATTGATTTCTCTATTAATCTGATTACTGGTACTGGTCTGATTTCAAAGACCCCATATAGGATGGCTCCAGCAGAACTGAGAGAGTTGAAGAAACAGTTGCAAGAGTTATTAGATAAGGGCTTTATCAACCAAGTGTGTCCCTTGGGGTGCTCCTATACTATTTGTGAAGAAGAAAGATGAAAGTCTTTGGCTATGCATAAATTATTGGGAACTGAATAAGGTGATAGTACGAAATAAATATCCTTTACCGAGAATTGAATATTTGTTTGATCAATTGTAAGGAGCACAAGTATTCTCGAAAGTTGATCTTTGGTTAAGGTACCATCAATTGAAGATAAAAGCCGAGGATATACCGAAGATAGCTTTCAGGACCAGATATGGGCATTATGAGTTTTTGGTTATGCCTTTTGGTTTGATCAATGCACCAACTACATTTATGGATCTTATGAATTGGGTATTCAAATCTTACTTGGATTGCTTTGTGGTGGTGTTCATTGATAATATTTTAATCTATTCAAAAGGCCCACAAAAATATGGAGAACAATTAAAGATGGCACTACAGTCTCTTCGAAAAGAGAAGCTCTATGCAAAATTATCTAAATATGATTTTTGGTTGGATAGTGTTGTTTTTCTCGGATATGTAATCTCAAAGAAGGTATTTCAGTAGATCCGAAGAAGGTGAAAGTTGTGGTTGCATGGAATAAGCCTTCTGATGTGTTCGAAGTACGTAGTTTCTTAGAGTTGGCAGGATACTATCAAAGGTTTGTTAAAGGATTCTCCCATATTGCTATGCCTTTAACTCGCTTGACTCAAAAGCGAGTGAAGTTTGAATGGATAGAGGATTATGAGAAGAACTTTCAAGAGTTAAAAAGATGATTAGTGATGGCCTCGGTGTTGACTATTCCAGCTGAAACTGAAGGGTTTACCATCTATAGTGATGCGTCATATAGTGGACTTAGATGTGTATTAATGCAAAATAAAAAAAATGATTGCTTATGCTCTAGATAATTAAAATCATATAAGAAGAACTACCCAACTCATGACTTAGAATTGGCAGCGGTAATGTTTGCTTTAAAATGTAGAGGCATTATTTGTATGAAGAACAGTGTAAGGTCTTCACTATCACAAAAGCTTGAAGCACATTTTTACTTAGAAGAAATTAAATTTAAGGCAGAGAAGATGGTTAGAATTGTTAAAGATTATGATTTGACCATTAGCTATCATCTAGAGAAGGCTAATGTGGTGGCTTATGCTTTAAGCAAAAAATCTCTAGGTGAATTAGCAGCTCTGATAGAGCTGGTATTAAGATTTGTATATATGATCCTAAGGTTCAGCTTGCTATACTTACAATACAGTGTACCCTAATAGAGAGAATTAAGATATCTCAAAAAGAGGAACCAGAGTTACAAATATTATAGAAATGGTGGAGACCAGTGCTCAAATAGAGTTTCAAATTCATGAGGATGGTTCACTAAGATTCGGGGATAGACTTTGTGTACCAAAGGATAAAGAACTGAAAGAAAAGATTTTGGGTGAAGCACATGGTTTGGACTATACTATGCATCCTGGAGGTACCAAAATGTATTGTGACTGAAGAAAAACTTTTGGTGGACTGGTATGAAATGGGACATAGCCTTTCATGTTACTCTGTTTAGTATGTCAGCAGGTGAAAGCTAAAGATCAAAGACCCGCTAGACCATTACAGTCTCTTGAGATTCCTTAGTGAAAATGGGATCATATCACTATGGACTTTATGACTGGCTTATCAAGAACCCCTCGAGGTAGTGATGTTGTATGGGTGCTTATGGATCGGTTGACCAAACCAGCTTATTTCTTACCATTTAGGGTTGGAGTCTCTTTGGAGAGGTTGGCAGGTATCTACATAGAATAAATTATGAGGCTGCATGGAGTACTAATGACTATTATATCTGATCGAGATAGTAGCTTGTGTTCCAGCTTTGGAAAGGTCTTTATAAAGTGCTTGGCACAAAGTTAAACTTTAGTACTACTTTTCACCCACAAACGAATGGACAATCAAAGCAGACCATTCAGATCTTGAAGGATTTGCTGAAAGCCTGTGTTATAAATTTTGATGGTGCATGGGATAGTCAACTGGCTTTGATTGAGTTTGCTTATAATAATAGTTATCAAGCAAGTATCCAAATGGCTCCTTAGGAAGCACTACATGGAAGAAAATGTTGGTTTCCAATTTGTTGGGATAATGTTGGTGAGCAAAAATTTCTGGGACCAGAGTTAGTGCAACAAATATTGAGAAAATATAAGTAATTTGAGAACGTCTTCGCACAGCTCAGAGTAGATAGAAGAGTTATGCTGACAACAAAGGAGAAGCTAGAATTTCATATCGGTGATCATGTGTTCTTGAAGGTTTCTCCTATTAAGGGTGTGATGAGGTTTGGACTCCGGAGTAAACTGAGTCCCAAATACATTGGTCCATTCAAAATTTTAGATAGAGTTGGGGATATGGCATATCGACTAGCATTACTACCAACTCTATCAAATGTACACAAGTCTTTTATGCGTCAATGTTAAAGAAATATGTTTCAGACCCAAATCATGGGTGGAGCATGTGCCATTGCATCTTCAAGAAGACCTAACATACTATATCTTATGTGAAAATACAATGGAGCACCCACTTAAAAAGAGAGGCCACTTGGGAACTCGAGCCAGAAGTAAAAGACAAGCATCTTCAACTCTTTGAAGTATCTGGTAAAAAAAAATTCGGGGAAGAAATTTATTTTAAAGGGAGGAGATTGTAAGGGCCTAGGATTGGACTGGCCCAACCCCACCCACTCGCACGGCCACATGCATGTAGAATTAGGGGAGGAGTTCCTCCTCCCTTGCCCGAGCCCTCGGGTGTATTAAAAAAAGGGGTGGGTGCCCTAGGGTTTTCCTAGGGCCACCAAGGAAAGGAGAAATACCAAAAAAGGGGGGGGGGGCGCAAAACCCCCTCCGCTGCCAAGAAAGGAGAGGCCGAGAGAGAGAGAGGAAAAAGGAGAGGAAAAGAGTTTAACTCTTTTCCTCTGCCTTTTCGTCGAGGAGCATCGCTAGGAAGGAAGGTAAGTCCTCAGTGAGTCATCGATGGAGGAAAGGAAGAGGGCACGGGTGCTAGCCGTAGAGGGAATCACAAGAAGAAAAAAAAAAAAAGACCGAGAGGAAAGCCGATGATGTTAGCTATCATTGAGTGCGGGGAAAGTAAGGAGATTTGAAAAAAGAAAAGAAAGGTGATAGGAAAAAAAAAGAGGAAAGGAGGGTGAGTGCTGGGACTACGGCGCAGACCCAATGATGGGTTTTGAAAGAAATTTTTATTTTTATTTTTATTATTAATTAAAGTTTATTTTTGTTAATTAAATAAAAAATATGTGAATTGTGTCAATTGAAGGGGATGACCAGCGTGACAGGGTGAAGTCAAATTCGAGTCGTCAGTAAGGGATTATTAGCTGAATCATGAAGTAAGAATTCTCCTACATAATTTTTACCAGTATTGTATAAATAATAATTACTTGAAATCCATGCAATAAGCTAATTTATAATTGCTTGCTTTTTGGTAATTTACATTGGGTGAGTGTGGATTTTGATCTATTCCTGATTTTTGATTTGATTGATGAATATTGCCTAATTATGACTTATAAAATTTTTATTATTTTAAAATTATGAAAGTTATAATTTAGTTGATTATTTTAGTATACTTATGTAATGTGGTTATAAATTGATTATTAAAAATTTAGAGAAGCATAAATATTTTTATTTGATTGTATCCATATGCTGCCAGTCATGATTAAGTTGAGATGCATTGATATGTATACTATGTGTTGGTTGCGATGCATAAGTGCAAGAGGGTTGATGCTCTAAGCTGGCCATATGAGAGCCCCACCATAGGCTAAAAATATGGTAGTGCTATCCAGCATAGGCTGGAGTGTGACATTATGAGCCTCGTCGCTGGGCAAAATATGATAGTGTTGCTTGTCACAGGCTAAAGTGTGACATTATGAGCTCCGCTATAAGCCAAAAATATGGTAGTATTGCCTGTCATAGGCTGAAGCGTGACATTGTGGGTGCCCCAACATGGGTTGATGTGGTTACGGTAGTCTAGAGCTGAAAACCATATGAAATTGGATCGAATGTATGACTAATTGAGTCGATCTGAAGTAATTGAATGTGTATTATATGATTGCATGATGGCATCTACATTTATTGGTTTGGTAATTTAAAATTTACATAATCATGCATTTATGCCATAAAAATTATATATTAAATTGCTATATAAGAAGGTAAATTTTATATAGAAAATTCTTATTCAACTGCCGAGCTCATTATATCTATTAAAATTTTTTACATATTAAGGTGATTAGTTTGATGAAACGGGATGAAGCGACGTTATAGCTATTGCAATTAGTTAGATAGATATAAATTTTATTTTAATTAATTTTTTTAAAGATTATAAAGAAAATGATAAACTGATGTTTATGACATTAGTGGATATTTATCCAGATTTAAAGTCATGATAATTGCTACTTCCTTTCAATATTATTGTGGAATGTAATATGGATTGCTCATAACAGGCCTTGCATAGTCTTTAGGGCTTACCTTATGGTTCATATGGTCGTATCATGGTCGAATCAGATGATGAATTTGATATGTAACAATAAGAGTATTAAACTTAATATGCATTGGAAACCTAATTTTTCATGCTACTAGACAAAATCGACCGCTATTTTGAGGTTGATTGGTTACTCCTAGAAACCAACTATTATTTCATGGATTCTCTCGTGTTTTCCCGTACAATGCTAAAACTATGTTCATAAACGCATGGTAAGCCCTAGCATGCTTGGCTATCTGACTGGTCTAGATGGGTCAACGACAACATGCTTTTCCGGCTTTTGCGTACACGCTATATCTTGCTGGTAACGCACCGTCTTTTTTTTTTTTTTTTCCTGTTATATGCATGCATGCACGCACGTGCATGATACATTATCATCTCTCGACCTAATAACTCGGATACATTAGAGAAAATGAAGAGCCTCGACTAATAGGAAAGATCATGTGAATTTTTTTCACTATTTAACTGCAACAAAGTATAGAGATTTCATTTCAAAACCTGCAAGGATAAAACCTCCGAAAGATAAGTGGGAAGGAATGGTTGATCTTTTCTAGTTTGATATCATTTTGATTCTCCGGTACTGTAGAATCATATTAAGATTGTGTTTGATTCAGGCTAATATAATATTATTAATGATCTTACATTACTAATAATCTTATAAGATTCTCATTAAGGAAAGAATACCCGGCCGATTTGGTTCATAAACGAAAGAATACCCCGTTTGGTTGATCTGACTCAATTGTTTCCCGTATCAAAGAAGGCAGCTGTTGATTTATTTCACCAGCCATTCTCATCTACGGACACTTCTTACGGATATAAATTTAATAAAAGAGGACCTCATCTCACTCAAGTGAGCAAGCACGACTTCTTCAATTGAAAGGTCTGACCTTAATTATCATGGACATCCCTCCCCACCAATATATATTTTTCAACCAAATCTCATAAACCACGAGTTCAAACCACAAAAATCACATAAAATAGTCAAAACACAGCAAATAAGAAGTCTTGCCTCCACCACCACCACAAGTCCCAGCAACCACAACGACTTTCACAGCCTGCGTCTTGCCATCTGACAACTGACTTTGAAGCCCATACTATTCTGACGCATCCTCGTCTGCACTAGATCTAGAAATGATAAAGTTAGGTTTCGAACCGCTTCCCAGCACGTGCTAAGGAGATTAGTGCCAACAAGCTAAGTGCTGCTGGTGCTCATGTAACTATGGCAAAGTTTACAAAAGAATGTTCGAATATGCTCATAGTTTAAAAAAATCCAAATCTTATAATTAGTTGGGGTAAATGCAGCAACTGATTTGTCATCTTTATGGCTTAACATTGATCTACACAAAATAACATGTATGATAAATCATCAACTGATTTGTCAAGATTGACCTAGTATTTTAAAATTTCATATAAATCAAATCACATAGTATCAAAGTGTGCTAAATTCTAAAAATAATCAAGCATCCATCTAGACATAGCATTGAAATCAAGCATTAACTTTAACTTTTAACATAAGACATATCTACATAGCCTACTAAGTACATAGATGCCAATAGTAACTTGCCATTATAGACTGCCTACAAGATATATTTTATCAAAATTCATTACAAAAATAAGGCAAATAGACAAAGAAGCAGCACTAACAACTATAGCACTAAAATAGGCCTTTCTTCCTTCCACTAGAAACTTGCCCTCTAGAGCATTCATCTCACTATGCATCTTACCATCTTTGTAAGATTGAGTAGACTCATCTAAGTCCCTCTTCCTACTCTTTTTTGGTCTCACAGGTAGCCTCCTAATCTTAAGAAGAAAGATTGGATCCATATTTATATGCGGACACAACTTAAGGCAATTGACAGGGCACACTGTAGGACTAGAAATCCTATGATAAATCTCGCGGTGATAATAACGATGCACATAATCCTCAAAATTCTGAACTAGATACAAAATGGCAAAATAGCATATATATACAAGAGAATATCCCAATAAGGTCACAATTATTACAGCTATAAGTATGCTTTCCAAAATCTATCACAAACGGGTCATTTTCGACTACCGTATCAAAGAGTTCAACACTAGCCCATATTGATATGCAATTCTTAAAGCTAGTCTTATTCCTCTCCAACTTATTTTAAATCCTAGGACATAGAGGCCCATCAATATTCATTGCCTTTATCCTATTATCTTTGAATCAATTCATCAAATACTTTCTAATATCCCCTAGCATTGTTGGGTTGGGTTTGTTTCTTACCCCTATTATCTTACTATTGAAACTTTCAAACAAATTGTTCAATAGAAGATCACACACTTCAACCTAATGCTGAATTTATTCCTGCTCCAAAACTTTGCTAAAAGCCCCATCAATCAATTATAGGCATCTACGTCCAGGGCCCTCATTATCTTCATTTCATCCTTGAACTTAGAATAAGAAGTTTCTTGTGTAGCATTCCATATAAGTTCCTCCAATGCAAGACCCTTATACCAAGCCTTAAAATTCCCAAATAGGTGCTGGCCTAATGCAAAATCTATGAACTGCATAAGTCATCGCAAACTCAATTGCTAGAACCAATCCCTGATAACATAAGCACAACTATGAATTCGTTACAATTTAGTTACAATTGTAAATGATATCAAAAGATATAAATCACAAACATGATAAACCTTCTGCTAGTCAATGATAAATGTCCAATCATACTCTGTTATGGCCCAATGTCCCACATAAGTAGCTCTAAAAACCATCCCCAAGAATCTCTTATCTCAGCTTTTGTGATGGCATATGTTATAGAAAACATGTCATTGTTTGCATCACCATCAATGGCTGCAAGCAATTGTCCCTAACAAGGGCCTTTCAAATGGCATGCATCTAAGCCAATAAGCATGGCCCATATCTAATATGTAGCCCTTGTCTATAATTTGAGGTTTATCCACCTCAGTCTTCATAGTGCTACCAATATAATTCCTCCTAATCTCCTTACATTATCATACAATCTGGCATAGTGTTCTACTTCAGTGCCCTCCATTGTAATCTTGGCCTTCTTGGCTCTATATGCTTGACTTCTAGATATTTTGACAATGCAATCTTTTTTCACTTACTCCATCATAAAGGACAACATTCATTGAGGCTTGCTCTAAATGTCTCCAAATAATGTTTGGAGATCCACTTGGAATTCACATGCTTATTCTAGCTAGGCCAAGTGCATGTATGTTCATTGATTAAAGGTTTGATTTAAAATGTGCTCTCTCTATATTGTAGAAGCATAAAGCTACCACTCGCAATTCCCCTAGCAAACTATAGTCACCCTAATCAACTCATTTTTCATAAATTTTATATCATATCTTCCCTTTACAATACATTCCTTTATGGTATTTTAGTACATATGCATCAGAAAAAATCATACCAACCTAGAACTTTATGTTACTCATATATGGTTTCTCCCAAAACTCGAAAAAACTCTCTCTTAGTAGGTTTGCATCATTATCAAACTCGATAGGGGTAAGAAATGCCTCATCATCATAATTTGAACTTATTTTAGATTCATCATCATCCTCCAAGTTAATGTTAGCATCCATATTCTCTTCAAAGTTAAAATAAATCACTCTCAACATTATTTTCCTTCTTGGCATCACTGCAAACTCATCGTCACTGACATTGACTCAAAATTCATCATCCTCACTATCCTCAAAATACATGACTTCAAAGTCCTCTTGAGTGCCCTCCCTGGCATCCTTCTGAGTACGCTCCCTACCATCCTCTTGAGTATCCTCCCCGGTGCCCTTTCTACCACCCCCTCAAGTACCCTCATCTGCACTCCAATTGAGTAATGGCACTGAATCCCGTAAATCTGGCTCATCAAATATAGTTCACGGATTATG
Organism: Calamus simplicifolius; assembly: GCA_900491605.1. Lineage (NCBI taxonomy): Eukaryota > Viridiplantae > Streptophyta > Magnoliopsida > Arecales > Arecaceae > Calamus > Calamus simplicifolius. The sequence continues at coordinate 162,231 of UESW01002669.1, read as the reverse complement.
CTTAACATATACATCAATGATCCCACTACTTAGAATGCATCTAACCATATCCAACATACCTCTATCACTTTTCAAAATCCTAAGTCAGTCATCCAATAATTGATCATGCATGCGGTAGAACATTTCAATAAAACTAGCCACCCCTAACTCCAATAATATTCTCTAAATCTCAAGAATAGACATCCTATCAGGATCATAATTATCAAAATATTATATTTTCCCTCCACATAGCTTTTGAGTACATGCATATGAATTAGCTGCCATAGTATAGGCCTATTGAAAAACCTGCACCATTCATACTACAATAGAAGAAAGTACATTGATTAAGAATGTGAGATAAACATGAATAATTCTAGTCATTTGAAGGGAATAAACATGTACAATTGATAAGTTGTCCCTGACAGCCGTAAACTTCCGGTAAACTTCTCATGATTAAGTGAACAACAATTTTTATAGAATAGACTCTCATTTGCAACGCATGTGATGATTGCACATGTAGACAAAGAGGAGGAGACCTTAGCACAATTAATAGCATGCATGGGCCAGTTTGACTACTTGCTAATCCACATCTTTCTTCTACTCAGGCTGTTAGAATATATATAACTACGTTATTCATATCCACAAAAGAGAACAGATACTTAAAACCCCTACTTGGAAGACTATAACTCAAGGACTTTCATCACTACATAAGCACCATCAATCACAATTTTTGACATCTAAAAATGGACAACAAAATACAAAAACGTAACATATTAGCAAAGACAAAGCTATACTAAATACAGAGGTACAATAATACTCACAAAGACAACTTTGTCTCTGGTAATGCCCAGAAAAAACTGGCAAACCAGAGCATTTGTACCAAGTATGTACACATCCACTGACTCATTCTCTGTACCCTAAACTAACAAAACTCTCAACAAGAGCACTGTAAGTGTCTAAAATCCCACTTGCAATGAAGATATCACACCCATTGGCCATGCAAATTGACCGTCCATGCATGCCAATATACATGTGATAGTTCAATGAGCCTTATCGTATATCACACGCATGTCGATATGCATGAGCAATTGCATTTGTTGCAGACGATGCAGCAAGACTTTTCCTTCCGGCAACGGCCACCAACAAAAGCCGAGCCACATGACTCCAAAATAATTCAAGCAAAGAGGAAGGAAATGGCGGTGGTACCCACCAAAAGAAACCATCATCAAAAAACACTGCCAAGCTTTCCTATTTCCAAATGAAAACGGGACAGAGAGTTAATATTCGTCCTCAACCCAAAGGCCCGGTGGCCCGGGACTCAACACAGGAAGAGGGGAGAATGGAGGTTACCTAATGTACAGCTATCGCTGAACAGAGGAGACGACTATGAAATTTTAAACTTCTCCTAATTAAAAAAAAAAAAAAATTCACCGGAACATTATTCATCGGAGCATGAATAACTACAAATTATCAAAACTCAAAAAATTTGGCTAAAGGAAGCAATTTGAAATACAAATTTGGGCCAAAGGAAGAAGGACAATCATGCATCGACAGGAGCGGCAGCATATTTCCTCAACCCAAGGATTAGCTGATACAATCCTACATCGAGACGAGCGGCAGCATATATATTACCTCAACCTAAGGATTAGCCGACCAAAGGGGCGAGACCCAAGGATTAGCCGACTAGTTTGGGGGATGATGCCATAGAAAACATCCTAGAAACCACCAAGGTCATCTAGGCCAAAGACGGAGCCCGAGCGGCTCCTGACGATTGAAGAGAGTTGCTGAGTGGTGTGGGGCAGTGGATGGCCACCCAGAGACGATGGCCGAGCGGTACGCGATAGCAGGTGGGTGAAGAAGGGTGGTGAGATAGAGTCAGGGTTTAAAGGAAGAAAGGGGATTGGAGATTATATAGGTCCGTTTAGCGGGGGGAATGGTGGTCAGCTTGAATCACTTTCGGTCGATTCATCTGACCTAACCTGAATGAATCAATCCTATTGACCACGTAGGATGCCAGCTTATCTCCTATTCGCTATATCATCATGCCATATTAGTAAAACATTTACAACATTAGCATTTTTTAACGATAAAAACTAAACTAAAATAAAAACTAAAGTTTAAAAACATCTTAAAAATTTTCGTAGTATAAAGACAAAAATAAAACCATTCCAAAGTTAAAGGATTAAATGTGTACTTTACTCTTTAATTTATTATTATGATTAAAAATGATAATAAATATTTTATAATAATATTATGATATATAATTTGTAATATTATAATATTCTTACCATAATATAATGTTTTTATAATATCATTATATTAATTAAATATAATATAATTATAAACTAATAATAATTATACTAGATTATATTAATATATAGTACTATCAATATAGTATTATTATCATTATTATAGGATAACAATCATCATTATTATATATTATTATATATAATTCATCATAATAATAAATAATGAAAGTATTATAATATTATTAATATTATTATAATCATAATATATTATTATATTATTCCTATAATGTAATTTGTTATTCTAATAAAAATGATAATAACATTATAATAATGATATCATAAAATAATGTATTAATATTATATTATAATAGTAATAAATATTATTATATTGTGAAAGTAACTTACTATTATTATACATTATTATATTAATTGTCATTATTATATTTTAATAATCACAATGTAATAATATAATTTTTCTTATATAATATTAGTATAGTAATTTATGAGTTATGATATTTATTACAATAGTTTTTGGTTGAATGTATGATAAAATATCCTTTATTATCATTTTTTCATTGTAAAAATGCTTCTTAAACATATATATAAAGTTCACAGCACTTCATAAATATATCTTCCAAATAATAAATAATATTTTATAAAAACTCTATTATAAAAATGACGTAGAAATAAAAGCTGATAGCAATGCCAAATAGGATCTTAGATTCACTAGTTAGTACTAGTAGGGTTGATGTGGCTGACGCAGCCACAAGGATAATTATGGCAAAATCGAAACCTTAAGTTGGCCCCGGCATCTCCAAGTCCTCCAAGTCGGCCAAGTCGCCCTGACCTTCTCAGGTTGGCTCCGCTCGGCCCCGGCATCTCCAAGTCCTCCAAGTCGGCCAAGTCGGCCCAGACCTTTTCAGGTCGGCCTCGCTTGGCCCCGACCTTCTCAGGTCGAACCCGCTCGGCCCCGGCATCTCCAACTCCTCCAAGTCGGCCAAGTCGGCCCCGGCCTTCCCAGGTCGGCCCCGGTACCTCCAAGTCAGCCAAGTCGGCCTCGACCTTCTCAAGTCGGCCCCGCTCGGCCCACGGCACCTCCAAGTCAGCCTCGACCTTCTCAAGTCGACCTTCTCAGGTCAGCCCTGCTCGGCCCTGGCACCTCCAAGTCGGCCCCGCCGGCCCCGCTCGGCCCCGGCACCTCCAAGTTGGCCAAGTCGGCCCCGGCCTTCCCAGGTCGGCCCCGCTCGGCCCCGGCACCTCCAAGTCGGCCAAGTTGGCCCCGACCTTCCCAGGTCGGCCCTCTGGTCCCAGCTTCTGCTGGCCAGCCGTGTCAGCCCCGACCATCACTGATCGGCCCTGCCCCGGCACCTTCAGGACGGACCCAGAACAGTCCTGGCTATTTGCGCCGCCGCCTTCTGACCCACGCCGCCTAGCATCCTCAGGCCCAACTACCTGCTGGCCACGCCGCTAATGGGACTAGACCTAACTACCTGTCAGCCTCGCTGACTGATGGGATATGGCTCACCAACCGCCATTTTTCTCCTCCTCCGATGGGACAGGACCCACCAACCAGCCAAGATTCACGCAACCTTCACAAACCCCGCGGACATTCCGTTCTCACGGAACTCCACGTGGTCGCACAGGGGTCAACCCCCTACAAAAGGAAAGGTCCACTCAAAAATAAGGTAACGCAAACTCATAGACTTGTTACCCTGATACCCAGAAAGAAATTCCTATCTTTCTGAGAACTCATCTTTTCTCCCAAAGCTCGTCTGACCTCTTCCTCAGCTGTGACCCCTGTTACTGACTTGAGCATCGGAGGGTCCCCACCGGAGCTTTCCTCCGGTCTTGGGACTTTTTGCAGGCCATCCAATCAGGCGAAGGACGGCAAATTAAGCAGCTCTCTTCTCCCGACGTTCAGGGCTGGTGATCAGGCGTCATTAGATTGGCAGCCAAGTAGGGGGGAAAAAACTAAGGCAGGCAAAGGAGGTCCAAACCCTACAGTTTATTCTCTCCCCCTCCCAACACTGGTGATGACGCGAGATCGGGATGCCTCAGTCAGTCACCCTGGAGGGCATCTTCCCTCGTCTAAGCAGCAGGAGACCAACCTCCCTGTCGCTGATCCTCCCGTCGTTTTCCCTCAACCGGAAGCAGTTGCTTTGGCTGCAGAGCAGCTGGTAACCCTCACTCGACAAGTTCAGACCCTCACCGCCATGGTCCACGGACTTCAGCAGCAGCAGTCCGTGGCCACCCAACATCAGACCACTCCCCCTGCTAGTCAGCAATCTGCAAGGGGAGGCTCTCCTTAGCGAGAGACCGGTCGTCGCTGGGCTTCTCCAAGGAAGCCCCGCCGTGAGCCCCCCAAATGGCCGCGATCCCCTGATTGTGGCCCGAGCAAGTTCCCTCCGGAGCCGCACTGACATGAGGAGCCAAAGCGGAAATCCCACTTTCCGCGTCCTTCTTCTTCTTCTTCCTCTTCTTCATCCTCCGAGCCGTCTTGGAGAGCCCCGACAATCAGCCGCCAGGTGGAGGAGTGCCTCGACGAGTACAACCGACGACTAGACGAGCTCGCCAGGAAGATCAACAATCAACCAGAGGAGGAATATGACACCTGTCCTCCTTACACTCGCCGAATACTGGAGGAGTCTATTCCCTCTAGATTCTGATTCCCCCAGATAGATTCGTACGATGGTACGACAGATCCTCTCGACCACCTCGAGAGCTACAAATTCATGATGCAAGTCCAGGGTGCCTCAGACGCCCTTCTCTGCAAGGCTTTCCCCGCCACTCTGCGGAAAGCCGCTCGCACCTGGCACTCGCGCATGTCCCCTCATAGCATCGACTCTTTTTGAGAACTGGAAAAGGCTTTTCTGGCGCATTTCGATGCCTGCCGGCGCATCCCAAGAGTCACGGACAGCCTCTTCTCAGTGCGCCAGAAGGAGGGAGAGCCGCTGCGGGACTTTGTGTCCCGGTTCAAGACTGCCGCCCTCGAAGTTTAACACCTCGATGACGCGGTGGCAACGCTGGCGCTGAAGTGGGGACTCCTTCCGTCCCGCTTCACCTTTTCTTTAGAAAAGAAGCCCCTAAGTTCCTACTCCGACCTTCTCCTCCGAGCCCAGAAGTACATCCACGCGGATGATGCCGACCTCACCCGCCGGGAATCATCAAGAAGCTCTAGCCGCAAGCCTGCTCACCCCGAACCTAGCGGACCCCCTCATCGCCTGCAGTCCGACCCGTCTCGTCGGTCCGACAACAGGCGTCAAAGCCCCATCCCCGAAGAGAGCAAGCTCACACCCCTTCTCGCCCCTCGATCCCACATCCTGATGGAAATCGAGGGCGAGCCTTATCTCCAGCACCCTCCTCCCATGAAGAAAGGTCTTCCCCGCGACAAGAGTCGTTACTGCCGATTCCACCGGGATTATGGCCACGATACTGACAGCTGCTACAGTCTGAAGCAGGTCATCGAGGAGCTCATCCAGTGGGACTACCTCGGCAAGTATGTCCAAAAGGCACCGCAGCCACTGCCGACACTTATGGGACCCCCGCCTGCTCAGGCCGCGGTCGACAACACCCCCATGGAGAAGATAGTTGGAATGGTATCCTGGGGAGCGGCCTCCGCATCTAAGCGGCCGAGAGGGGAGGAGGCGCCGGGTAATGTAGTCTTGGGGGGGATCGGCAAATATTGAGAATGTAAATAATGAAGGCATTGTCGTCTCTATGACGATCGCCAAGCATCCTATAAAAAGGATATTAGTTGATAGTGGCAGCTCGACTGACATCCTTACTTATGACGCTTTTGTTCGGATGGGATTGTCTCTAGACTCTCTTCAACTTATGGCAACCCCTTTGGTCGGGTTCACTGGAGATTCGGTAAGGGTTGAAGGCGAGATATATTTGCCAGTGACAGCCGGGACACCGTCATGCCAAAGCACAGTGATCATGAAGTTCCTGGTCGTGAGGGTCCCCTTGGCATACAACGCCATTCTCGGGCGCCCAGGCCTAAATCTATTGGAAGCGGTTATCTCCATCCGACGCTTGCTGGTGCAATTTCCCACTAGTAAAGGAGTAGGGGAGATGAAGGGCGAGATCGGCTCAGTTCTACCCTGCTATCACATGGCGTCAAGCCCTTGGAGGTTGAGCCGGTCCCAGAAGCAATTGATCCCAGGGATTCCGATAGGAGAGGGGAACCGGCCAAGCACCTCCTGACTTTTCCACTCGGGGATGATTCGGCGAGGACTGTGCGCATTAGCGGACTCCTCCCCCAGGAGGACCGTGATCGCCTCCTAACCTTCTTGTGGGCCAACTCAGACATTTTCGCTTGGTCAGTGTCTAACATGCCCGGCATCCCTCCAGAAGTAATCACCCATAAGCTCAACATTGATCTAAAGCATCATCCAATCCGTCAGAGGAAGAGGAGCTTCGCTCCCGAGCGGCAAAAGCCATTGATGAGGAGGTCAACAAACTGCTCAATGCCGGCCACATCCGAGAAGCGCATTACCCTAGCTGCTTCTTCAGAGGCCGTTAGCTCGGTCTTGGTGCGTCTCGATGCTGACGGAACCCAGAGGCCAGTCTATTACGTGAGCAAGGTGCTCCACGATGCGAAGGTCAGATACTCCAAGACCGAGAAAATTATCTTCGCCCTGGTCGTCTCCGCCCATATTTTCAAGCCCATCCTATTGTGGTGCTCACGGACCAGCCCCTCCGAGCCATCCTAGCCTGTCCAGACACCTCAGGCCGACTTGCCAAGTGGGCCATCAAGCTAGGGAAATTCGACCTCTCCTTTCAGGCGCGGCCGGCCTTGAAGTCCCAAGTTCTGGCCGACTTCCTAGTCGAATGCACTTGGGCGGATGAAGAGATCAGGGAGGTTTCCATGGAGCGGCACGAGCCCGAGCCGAGCGACGATAGAGAATCCTGGATCCTTCATGTAGATGGCGCATCAAACTCTCAGGGAAGCGGTGCCAGCCTCATTCTTGCCGGGCCAGCTGGAGAGAGAGCGGAATGTGCCTTGCAGTTTCTATTCGAAGCCACCAACAATCAGGCCGAGTATGAAGCTTTGCTAGCAGGGTTGAGGCTAGCCCAGGAGTTGAGAATAAGGTATCTCAGAGCTTTCACCGACTCGCAGCTCGTCTCCGGGCAAATCAACGGAGAGTACGAGGCGCGTGACCCTGCTATGGCTCAGTACTTGGACAAGGTTCAGCTCTTGGTCTCTCCGTTAGCTTATTTCAGCATTAGTTACATCCCCGGAGTGAGAACGTCAAGGCCAACATCCTTTCCCGCCTGGCTACCTCCGCCGACGGCATCGTAAGGGACACCTACATTGAATACTTAGAAAGGCCCAGCATAGAAGATGGCGAGGAAGTCCTCCCGCCCACCCACGAGCCTACATGGATGGATGCCTACGTCCACTATCTCACTGACGGCACCCTCCCTGATGACCGCAATGAAGCCAAGCTGCTCAAGTGGAGGGCCTCCAAGTTCGTTCTCCTAGACGGACGCATGTACAGAAGGTCATTCTCCTACCCTTTGCTCAAATGTGTAGGACCCACCGACATCGACTACATCCTTAGAGAAATCCATGAAGGCATCTACGGGAATCATCTGGGGGGCAGGTCCCTAGCCCAGAAGGCCCTCCGTAAGGGATATTTTTGGCTCACCATGAGAGAGGATGCTGCCAAGTTAGTTTAGAAGTGCAATGGTTGCCAGCGCCACGCACACATTCAGCATCAGCCGTCCACCCAGCTCAACCCACTCTCAGCCCCTTGACCTTTTGCTCAGTGGGTAATTGACATCCTTGGGCCATTCCCGTCAGCTTCGGGACAGCAGAAATTCTTACTAGTAGCCATCGACTACTTTTCCAAGTAGGTCGAGGACGAGGCGCTGGCTAAGATCACCGAGAGTAAAGTCAAGGCCTTCTTCTGGAAGTCGATCATATACCGTTTTGGCTTACCTCACACCCTCGTCACAGACAACGGTCGCCAATTCAATAATGAAGCATTCAAGGCTTTTGGTAGCGAGCTGGGTATCCGCCATTGATTCACCTCTGTCGGCCACCCCAGACCAACGGGGAGGCCCAGGTCATGAACCGCACCATTCTCAGGGGGCTCAGGACCAGGCTGGATGGATCCAAGGGTCGATGGGTGGAGGAGCTCCCCAGCGTGATATGGGCTTACCACATGACTCCCAGAGCCCCGACGGGCGAGACTCCCTTCAGTCTCGTTTTTGGATCCGAGGCCGTCATCCCTATTGAGATCAGACTGCCTAGTCCACGCGTGGAGTCCTTCAACAAAGAAGACAACTCCACATTGATACGAGCCAGCCTGGACTTTATCGACGAGGCACACGACCGGGCAACGATGCGTATGGCGGCCTTCCGTCAATGGGCAGCCAAATACTACAACGCCCAAGTTCGTCCTAAAGTCTTCCGCTAAGGAGATCTGGTTTTAAGAAAGGCTGAGGTATCTAAGCCTAAGGAGGGGGCAAACTATCCCCAAACTGGGAGGGTCCTTACTGCATCGCCGAGACACTCCACCGAGGGGCATACAGGCTGGAAGAGCTCAACGGACAATCCATTCCGCGTACCTGGAATGCGGATAACCTCCGCCAATATTATCAATGATGTATCCCCTAGAATACAAGCAATAAAAGAGGTCCCTTCCAGCATCACAGCCCGCTCTCCCTTGCATCCGAGGACCGATTCTCATAAAAGGAGCTCGCCGGCATCGCGGCCCACGGGATACCACTTGGCCCCAGCACGGAGGTACCCCCGAGACGGTTAAGACCCTAAAGGCTCCGTACTCGCCGAGTCGCCCTTTGGGTGACACACAAACCCCCGAAGTGGTTCTAAATGAGCTCGCCGGCATCGCGGCCCACGGGACACCACTCGGTCCTGGCACGGAGGTGCCCCCAAGATGGTTAAGATCCTAAAGGCTCCGTACCCGCCGAGTCACCCTTCGAGTGGCACACAAACCTCCGAAGTGGTTTTAAAGGAGCTCGCCGGCATCGTAGCCCATGGGACACCACTCGGCCCCAACACGGAGGTGCCCCCGAGACGGTTAAGACCCTAAAGGCTCCGTACCTGCCGAGTCACCCTTCGGGTGGCACACAAATCCCGAAGTGGTTTTAAAGGAGTTCGCCGGCATTGTGGCCCACAGGACACCACTCGGCCCCGGCACGGAGGTGCCTCCGAGACGGTTAAGACCCTAAAGGCTTCGTATCCGCCGAGTCGCCCTTCGGGTGGCACACAAACCCCCAAAGTGGTTTTAAAGGAGCTCACCGGCATCGTGGCCCACGAGACACCACTCGGCCTCGGCATAGAGGTGCCTCCGAGATGGTTAAGACTCTAAAGGCTCTGTACCGTCGAGTCGCCCTTCGAGTGGCACACAAACCCCTGAAGTGGTTTTAAAGGAGCTCGCCGGCATCGCGGCCCATGAGACACCACTCGACCCCAGCACGGAGGTGCCCCTGAGACAGTTAAGATCCTAAATGCTCCGTACCCGCTGAGTCGCCCTTCGGGTGGTACATAAACCCCCGAAGTTGTTTTAAAAGAGCTCACTGGCATCACGGCCCACGGAACACCACTCGGCCCCGGCACGGAGGTGCCCTCGAGACAGTTAAGACCCTAAAGGTTTCATACCTGCCGAGTCACCCTTCGAATGGCACACAAACCCTCGAAGTGGTTTTAAAGGAGCTCCCCGGCATCGCGGCCCACAGGACACCACTCGGCCCCGGTACGGAGGTGCCCCCGAGATGATTAAGACCCTAAAGGCTTCGTACCCGCCGAGTCACCATTCGGATGGCACACAAATCCCCGAAGTGGTTCTAAAGGAACTCGTCGGCATCGCGGCCCATGGGATACCACTCGGCCCCGGCACGAAGGTGCCCTCGAGGTGGTTAAGACCCTAAAGGCCCCGTACCCGCCGAGTCGCCCTTCGGGTGGCACACAAACCCCCGAAGTGGTTCTAAAGGAACTCGTCGGCATCGTAGCCCACGGGACACTACTCGGTCCCCGGCGCTCTTAAGCCAATCTCGGCGTTAAGTTGCCCTCGAATCGTTTTAAGTCCTTAGAGTATTCTTCAGTCAAATGGCCTGCGACAATTCAAGGCATCCTAAGTAGCCTCCTACGTGGCTGGCTTATACTTCGAAGACGTATTTCAACATAGGCCAACCTGACGCATCGGTTTGGCCACGTCATCATCACATGCGCAACTCTCAGAGTCAAAGAGAATCTCGAAAGAAAGGTTCCCCCCTCCTCATCAACAGGCACGTGATCCATCTTATTGTTAGTCGCACAACAAATGGTTCAGCTCAGAGGAAAGAAGAAACAGGCAAGGCAAGAACACCGAGATATTCTTACAGAAAACTTCTCTTCATTGATAATGAAATAGGAGTACAAAATCTGGCCTAAGGCCAGTTACAAAAAGGAAAAGGAAAAGAAACAACAACTTCTTAGGGCTCGTTCGGGCCCAGCTCTCCATTGTCATCTTCTTCCTCTGCCGGCTCCTCATCAGCTTCTCCAGGTCGGATCCCCTCAAGCTCGGCAATGTCAATTTTGAGAGCCGCGGACACCTTGGTCTTGCACATCTCAAAGCCGTTGACGTAGGCATCAAGGCTGGCCTCGAGGACTTCTTTCCTAAATTTCGGTGAGGCCTTGTAGCTGGATACGGCCTGCCCCGCCTCAGCCTCGGCTCGCTCGGCCCTGGCCCCGGCCTCTTTGGCTCTGCCTTCGGCTTCCTCGGTGCATGCGTTGGCTTCATCCGCATAGGCCACGGCCACGGCCACGGCCTTTTCATGGCCCGCCTTAGCCGCCGCTTTCTCCGCGGCGACTGCTCTCTCCGCGGCGGCTTGGGCCTCCCCTCACGCTGCCCTGACCTCCTCTGCGGCGCATTGAAGCTGGCGATTCAGCTCCTCCTTCTGCACTGTGGCGACCTTCAACCTCTCCAAGACCAACTCCAGCTTTGCCTCAGCCGCGGCGGCCCGTCCACCCTCGGCCCTGGCCCGGCTCTCTGCCTCCTTCAGTCGGCTTCCCAGATTCTCCTCCCAGGCCTTGGCCTCCTGGTGAAGTTGAGCGATGCTCTGGGACTGCGCCGCACTCTCCTTCCTGTACTTCTCGGCCCGCGCCAACGCCCTTGTAAGCGCGCCCGAAGAGTGGACCACCGCATCACGAAGGCTGATCGCGTCGTTGGCCATCTGCAGCAATGGGAACATGATTAGCCCTAAAAGATCAGGGCATCGAAAACATGTCCAGAAACAGAGAAAGCTCAGAAGATTACCTGGACAACGGCGACCATCACCATATTCAGGAGTGCGGAGTGGCTCATTCCCTGCATCTCCTCCTCATACTCGGTAGTCCGGACACCTGACAGAAGGTGGGAGGCTTGCGCGGCGTCCGCCATTGCGTTGAACCTGGGGACTAGCCATGTCATCCCCTCCTACGGACCCTCAACCCGAGGGCGAGATAAGCGGCGCACCAACTGTTGGAATGAGCTCTCCGAGCCATTCCTCTGCTCTCTGGTCGCCTTCGCCCCGGCTTGGGGTTCCTTGGCGACTGGCTCCCTCTCTCCGGTAGGGGGGAGCCCTCTTCATCTCCGGCTCGGCGGCAGCCGGAGGGCTAACAGCGACAGTTACCTGCCTCGCCTCGGGCATGTCGGTGGCGGCAGGAGCCTCCTCATCGAGATCCACAATCACCACGGCGGTTTGGGTGGTGACCTGGATCTCTCCCTCCTCCAGTTCGGTCCTGGCCGGCCTCGGGACCACTTCCCCAGCTGGCGCTTCCCTAGCCGACTCTTCTGCAGGTGCTGGGTCCTTAGGGGCTTCCGTGGCTCGGGCCGGCTCGGTCCGCTCCCTCCTCCGAAGTTTCTTCGCTGGCCTTGATGTTTCCCCGGCTGCCGGCCTCTTCTGCTTCAAGGCAGCTTCAAACTCCCCGGCAGAGAACCTCATCACTGCATCCAAAAACGAAAAGTGTCAGCAGCAGCACATAGTAACCCCCAATCGAGACAGAAAGAATCAGACATCGTGCTCACCAACTGCCGGGGCCAACTCAGCTTCTATCAGGTTCTCCTCAGACAGGAGTTCCTTGTAGCTAGGGATCTAGCAATTGGATAGCTGGGTGAAGAGTTCCCTATCTCTCTCCCCCACTGTGGCATTATCATTGGAGCTTATGTCCGGCTCCACCCAATCGGGCCTAACCCCCTCAACATGGGCAAAAAGGAAGCGGGATTTCCACCCCCTAATCTTAGACGGGAGACCTAGGGGAAAGGCCCTACCCGGCCTGGCGGTGAAAGCCCACTAGGCCCCCTCACCTTGACGGTGGAGTTTATAAAACGCGTGGAACAGCGATAACCCTGGCCGGGCCCCCTCGAAATAGCAAAGAATTACAAAGGCACAGATGATCCGAATCGAGTTCAGAGTCAACTGTACCGGCACCATCTTATATATATCTAAAAGGTTCAGGAAAAAAGGATGGAGTGGAAGGCGCAACCCGCATCGGAAAAACTCCTCATACAGAGCGATACGATCGGGGTAGGTGGAGGTTACACTATCCTCAGGCCCCGGCGCAGACAGACGAATGAAGCTGGGAACCTGGTACTTAGCCCTAATGGTCTCTATGTCCTCTGGGGTCATAGTTGAGGCGACTCCCGCCGGACCCACAGGATCAAGGCTCACCGCTGAGGGTGGAGTCGGGCGATGGGAAGACACAGGAACTACCCTAATAGGAGGTTGAGGTGGACAGAGGTTCAGTCGACGATGGTTGGCCATGGACGGTAATTCCGCCCATCGGCCGAAACACCTGACGGGCTGAAGGGGTTTGGTCTTCACTGTTGGAATGGGAAGTTTCTACTAAAGGCCTCTTACCCTCCCTAACGGCACGGCGGTCCATGGGTGAAGATGAAGGACGAAACTAACATGGGAATCGAAAAGAACTCGAAAGCGGAAAGGCTCAGGTCACAGAAAAATTTAAGAGAAGAAAGGCTGGAAGAAAGCAATGGCAATGTAAAAGCTTTCCCCAAGCCCTTGGGGTGCTTTTATACCCTCATTTCCAACGGCGATAATCAAGGGCCCGCCACGCGGCACTCTCCTATTGCGTTATGAGCTGTCCGCCGAAAATCTTGCCTGCGCCCGAGACATGCCACCTCGATTCACCCCAAGGAGCGTGATCCCCGACCAATCGCAGGGCATAGAAGACAGAAAGCAATGATGGCCCTCACCTTTTCCCATTCCCCGATAGGCTTCTTCTTCGAGGCGTACGGCGCTAACGTCATCTCCCACCTACCGTATGATTACAGAAGATTTTTGAACGATACTACCTCGGGACGACGCGCCAGCTCACCAAGCCATTAAAAGCGCGCTAAAGAGCAATCATTCTTTGAATTTTCGTGCCACTCTCGCCCAAAGGGCAGCGTGTGTGTGGCCCTTCGCGCTCAGGGGCGAGGGGGCATCTGATGTGGCTGACGGAGCCACAAGGATAATTATGGCAAAATCGAAACCTTAAGTCGGCCCCGGCATCTCCAAGTCCTCCAAGTCGGCCAAGTCGTCCCCAACCTTCTCAGGTCGGCCCCGCTCGGCCCCGGCATCTCCAAGTCCTCCAAGTCGGCCAAGTCGGCCCCGACCTTCTCAGGTCGGCCCCGCTCGGCCCCGGTATCTCCAAGTCCTCCAAGTCGACCAAGTCAGCCCCGGCCTTCCTAGGTCGACCCGCTCGGCCCCGGCACCTCCAAGTCGGCCAAGTCGGCCTCGACCTTCTCAGGTCAGCCCCGCTCGGCCCCCGACACCTCCAAGTCGGCCAAGTCAGCCTCAACCTTCTCAGGTTGGCCCCACTCGGCCCCGGCACCTCCAAGTCAGCCAAGTCGGCCCCGGACTTCCCAGGTCGGCCCCGCTCGGCCCTGGCACCTCCAAGTCGGCCAAGTCGGCCCCGGCCTTCCCAGGTCGGCCCCGCTCAGCCCCGGCACCTTCAAGTCGGCCCCGGTCTTCCTAGGTCGGCCCCGCTCGGCCCCGACACCTTCAAGTCGGCCAAGTCGGCCCTGACCTTCCCAGGTCGGCCCCTCTGGTCCCAGCTTCTCCGGACCAGCCGTGTCGGCCCCGACCATCCCTGGTCGGCCCCGCCCCGGCACCTTCAGGACGGACCCAGAACAGTCCTGGCTATTTGCGCCGCCGTCCTTCTGACCCATGCCACCTGGCATCCTTAGGCCCAACTACTCGCTGGCCATGCCGCTGATGGGACTGGACCTAACTACCTGTCAGCCCCGCTGACTGATGGGACATGGCTCATCAACCGCCATTTTTCTCCTCCTCCGATGGGACAGGACCCACCAACCAGCCAAGATTCACGCAACCTTCACAAACCCCGCGGACATTCCTTTCTCACGGAACTCCACGTGGTCGCACAGGGGTCAACCCCCTACAAAAGGGAAGGTCTACTCAAGAATAAGGTAATGCAAACTCATACACTTGCTACCCTGATACCCAGAAAGAAATTCCTATCTTTCTGAGAACTCATCTTTTCTCCCAGAGCTCGTCTGAGCTCTTCCTCAGCTGTGACTTCTGTTACTGACTTGAGCATCGCAGGGTCCCCATCGGAACTTCCCTTCGGTCTTGAAACTTTTTGCAGGCCATCCGATCAGATAAAGGACGGTAAATTAAGTAGCTCTCTTCTCCCGACGTTTAGGGCTGATGATCAGGCGTCATCAAGGGTAATATACTAATAATGCATCCTATAGTCCAGGCTTCTCATTTCATCTTGGCGTAGGCCTATAGAATAGATCAAAACCGAGCTTTTGATTTTTCCTTCGTTTTGTTTTATAATATAGGCAGCTTATTTTTGTATATGATGATGGGTTTCTGATGACAACCGTTGCAGCCTGCATGTGCGGCAATGAGAATAGATCACATCTAATGCATAGAAAAAATGCAGTCCACGTTGCCCTTACAGCTTCCTATATGACCATATATTGATCCTTATTGTTTTGAGCTTTATTTTTCTTCAAGATGAATGTAAGTTCAGTCATCTACCCTCAAACGCAGACATCACATTATTCACATCTAATGTAAAGCTGGTCTTAACTAGACTATAATTTCTTCTTTTTTAAAAAAACTTATTTCTTCGATTTATTCATCCAAGCAAATACCATCATGAGTCAACAATCCTCAGCCTATCAATTCAAACATTATTATTTTTTATATAGCATAGATCTTAAATTCTTGAACTCATAGTTGTCAAAATCGAACCGAATCGATCGGTTGAACCGGTGAACCAGGATTTGAAGGCTAAGTTGGTTCGATTCTAACATAAAATCAAGTGATTCAGAATAATTCGATCAATCCATTTGGTTTATCCGTGAATCAATTAATCTAACTTAAATTAAATAAAATTATAAATTTTATTATCATATTAATTTTAATTTTTTTATTAATATAAATATATTTTTATATTAAAATTTAACTCAACAGTTGAACGAGGGTCCTACAACCATGCTTGAACTCGCAGGGAGAACTTTACGTTTATTCCGCAACCAAATGCCATGTGAAAGAGTGGTCAATCAATGAGGCCAAATTATTTTGATAGGATATCTTTCGGATTTGGTTTGGCTTCTTAAGGTAGAACTGGGAAGGTGGCCAACGATTATATTTTTTTTTTTTCCCTGTTTCTCCCTTAGCAATGAGTAATGACCTAGCATTTTCTGCACCGATGCCCTGCATGCGTGATGTCTTTCTCGATCCATTAAAATAAAGCGTACACGTGGGAACTCTCAATCCGGGGAGGTGGGGGAGTCGCCCTCACGGAGTTCAGTCGGACGTTTACGTTTTACCTCCCGATTACCGTACGTGCGAGACCCATATCGGACCGCAGCGGTCACCAAAGTAAAAACCGATCCAACCGCGGTCCTACGTTCTGTCAGCCTTCGCTCTTACTCTCCAGTCTCCAGTCGGTGGCCTGATCCCGACGCTGCACGCATTACCAGAAACAGCCATCCCTCCTCTTCCCCATTCCCAATTCGCAATTCCCACCTTCGAGCCTCTTCTCGGCCAGAATGAAGGAGACGGGAGGCGCTGCGGCGGTGGCGGTGGCAGCGGCAGCGGCGGAGCTGCCGGTGGGGCAGAAGCTGATAAAGGCGATTAGCAACGTGTGCTTCACCGCCTTCGTCTTCTCCGTTCTCCTCCTCACCGTCATTGCCGTCACCTACCAGCCCCCCGACCCCTGGCTCCAGTCCGCCGCCGCACTCACCAAGAACCTTGCCGCCCCCCTCCCCAACGCCACATTCGCCACCGATGAATCCGTCCTGAAAACCGGCGAGGACGTCGTCCCCATCCCCCCAATGCCTCCCTTCTCGCCCCCGTCGCCGCCCCCCCAGCCGCCCAGCCGCCGGCCCTACCACCTGTGATCCCGACGCGCCGCTCAACTGCTCGGATCCCCGCGTCCTCGCCGCGATCCGACGCTTCAACGCCCGGGTCTCTTTCCGTCGCGCCATCATCTTCCTCAGCTACGAGACCCCCGTCGCCGGATCCAAGCCCAATGAGTGCGACGCCGCCTGGCGCTTCCGAAACCGGAAGGAGAAGTCCTGGCGCGTTACAGGGACTACCCGCTTCCGCCTAGCCCCCGCCGACAACTGCACCTTCGAGGTAGTCTCCGCCGGGAAATTCCGCTCCGGCGTGAACGCCGCCAAGTCCCGCACCCGCCCGCCGTCCTCCTCCGCCGCCCCAGCCGTCCAGATCTCCGATGCCGAGATCAACGACACCATCCCGACTCTCGGATCCGAAACGGACTTCCGCAAGGGGCGGTATCTGTACTACGCTCGCGGCGGGGACTACTGCAAGGGAATGAATCAGTACCTGTGGAGCTTCCTCTGCGGCCTTGGTGAAGCACAGTACTTGAATCGAACGTTTGTCTTGGATCTAAGCACATGCCTGGCTGCCGCTTATAATCCTAGCGGACGGAACGAGGAGGGGAAGGACTTCCGATATTACTTCGATTTCGAGCACCTCAAGGAGTCGGCGTCGGTGGTGGAGGAGGGGGAGTTCTTGAGGGACTGGCGGCGGTGGGACCGTGCCGGCGACCGGATCAAGGTTCGCAAGGTGCCGACCTACAAGATCACCCCAATGCAGCTCAAAAAGGACAGGAGCACCATCATTTGGCGGCAGTTCGATGGGCCTGAGCCCGAGAATTACTGGTTTCGCGTGTGCGCCGGCCGGGCTGCCAAGTACGTGCAGCGCCCGTGGCATGCCATTGGAAGTCCAAGCGTCTGATGAACATTGTCACAGAGATTGCCGGCAAGATGGACTGGGATTATGATGCCGTCCATGTGATTCGCGGGGAGAAGGCTCAGAACAAGCAGATGTGGCCTAATTTGGATGCCGACACATCCCCTGTTGCGCTTGTGAATGAGCTGGTGAAGGTAATTAATCCTATGAGAACCTGTACATTGCTACAAATGAGCCATTCTATAACTATTTCGATAGGCTGAGGTCGCACTTCAAGGTACATTTGCTGGATGATTATAAGGAAATGTGGGGGAATAAGAGTGAGTGGTACAATGAGACAATGACTCTCAATGGTGGCCGTCCGGTGGAATTCGATGGGTATATGAGGGTTGCAGTCGATACAGAGGTGCTCTATAGGGCGAAGACAAGGGTGGAGACATTCAACAACCTGACTAGGGACTGTAAGGACGGGATAAATACATGCTGACCCACCCAGCTGGCCATGATGGAGGGATGATGCCAATTTAGGTTTGGTGAGGTATTAAACTGAACTTTCTGTGCTGTTAATTCGATTCTGTAATTGGAATACTGAAAAGTTTCAATATGTATCTGTTTGTTGTATTTTGTTTCTTCTTTATTGTTCTTATCATCATAATGTATTGGTTAACGGATAATAGATTTGTGTATTCTTGCTGTCTTGACTTGCTTCTGATGTGAGATATGATATATTTTTGGTTCCATTATATTGGATCTGAGTTGTAAGCTTGAGATGCCTTTCTTGTTTACCTTTTGGTCCATGATATCTCTTTGAATGATGGTTCTAAAGCCATTAGCAGTAATGGTAGATGATACTCAAACAATATCTTGAAGATTGTATTGGAAATATACATGCAAGTGATGACAGACCTTTAAATTCCTTGACAACAGCATTTATGTTTGATGGTGGACATCGCAGAGGAGCACTGAACTTAGAAAAGGAGCCAAGTATTAGAAGGCTTTTCTGTCTTTCAGAACTAGAATTTGTAAACAAAATGATTGTAGAGAACATAAAAGTTTTCTCTGCTTTGAGCAAAGTATGAAATCTTATGTACTTGTGGAAAGAAAAGGAGATGCATTCTATCAATTATATGAGGCATTAAATTGTTGGTCAATGTTTTTAGAACCTGAAGAACCTGGTTGCTGAAGTAGACAGATCCACTGAATAAAATTGCATTGATCATCAAGAAATATGAAATAGTGCAGCTCATGTATGCAAAAGAATTCTTAAGCTAGAGGCAATTCAGGTTTTGCTGCTCAATTTTGGCTATGCAGAGTTCTTGGAAATTCTTTTGCTTTTCTTACTCTTGAATTTTGCGCTTGCTATGAACACCAATTTTCCCCTTCTTCTCTCCTTTAAACATTTAGATGAATGGCCGGTTGCCTCCTTGATGTGCTGGTAATTGGCATATTCTATTTGCAGCTATTGCAGAATGGTCTCCAGCATGTTCTATTAAAGAAATGAAATCAAATTATTATGTGATAAAACAAAATAGGTCTCTGGCATTTCATGATTTAATCTTTTTCCTCTCACTCTACAACAATACTTGGCAAACAGTCTTCCCGTTCTTTCAACATATTTACATGCATAGAATTGAAACCAGTGTCTTTTTATGATGTCAGATAGTTGGGGCAGGCAAGTAGTTCATGTAAAAAACATTGTATATGCTACCATACGCAAGGATCAAGCTAATAAGTGTACCCAGGTTTTGCTCAATCAAAATTTTTGCTTTCTAGTCCAAGAAAAGTGGTCAGAAAATGATAAATTTAAAGATCATGGGCAACCAGAAATAATTGAACCTGACCTAGAAATTAGTACGTATTTAGGGATGCTAGGAGCCCGACATATTAGATGAAATAATTAGTGCATTTAAATATGAATCGAATAACCAAAAGTATAGTCAATTGAGTGCTCTTAGCAGTTGATGATCTAATCAACAACAGAGGGTCAAAATGGAGCCAGCTTTAAGGAATATGAAAGCAAGTGTGAGAATCAATGCTATTAAAGTTTATAGTAGATGTTGCAGTAATTAAGAAAATATACATTTATGCAGGAGCAATTTACAAGAAGAATAACAAATGGAAAAAAGGATGGGTGAGTTAGTGCATTTGATTGCATATATCATTTATTTCACTTTTGTTCCCTTCAGTTGTGTTTAATTTTTTGATTAGATTAAGTATTATAGTTTCAATGAGCTAGAGCGTCACATCAGCCATCTGTACTGTAGC
>UESW01002669.1:121498-141083 GCA_900491605.1 Calamus simplicifolius | reverse complement strand
AAAACATAGTAAATTGATACTGTATATAGAACAAACGTGATAATCTTCTATTTTTAAGAATATGATTATCAAGTATAAAATTATCAGAAATGTAAAATTTTTAATAATGTAACATTATCATGAACCAAAGGCCATCTAAAACTTCCATTACTTAATTATGCCACATTAGGTTAATTATACAATAAGTAAAAAAGAGACTGGCAGGTTGTGATTTAGCTAAATCTCAACAGAAAACTACAATGAAAGCAAAGGACCAAATATTTACCAGATATTATAAAAGAAGGAAAGGGATTATGTAATGGAACATCTGGAAAAGGGAGAACAAGAGGAAACAAGAGGGCTTATTAAGGCCTCTGTTCTTCAATTTTTTTCCCAAAATAAGACCAAGCCACAAAATTTTGCAGCTGGTCACTCTTCCCCATTTCAATAGACTTCAAAAAACTCTCCTTAACTTGCCAGATTCAAAGTCCTGTTTGCACTTACATGAGAAATCATTCGAGTTTCTATCTAGTTGAGCTTTATTAGTACTTTATTTAGTAGAGAAACTGCATTAACATTGATGAAGGTCCAATTAAAGCATTTAAAAGAACTTATTTCAGGCGTAAATTTCATAGCTAAGAACTATGTATTAACATTTATTTGCATGCTTTTTTTTTCTCAAAACGTGAAACTTGTTCTAGATTTAAGATAATCTTTTTTTAAATATCTGTCTTTGATAGTCTTTTCCTAAATACCTGTCTTTGACTTTGTGTGTTTCGAACATGTTTTATATTTAAGCTAGTCTTATCCTAAGAACTTATTACTTGGTATTGTACCTTTAAAAGACTTCTCATTGTAGCTGAAAAGGAATTGAGCAATTAAATTTAGAATATTACCAGCATTTTCAAATTTATCTCTATCTTCTATCTATCTCTCTCCTCTCCTTCTCTCTTTTTAACTTTCCTCCTCTTTACCCTGAATTTTCTCTTCCTCTTTCTAACCACTTTCCTTCTCTACTAATTATACATCAATTCTATATCAATTTGGTATCAGAACCTTTTCCATCAAATACTCCTCTACCATAAAACCTATATTTCTCCGTTCAAATCATTCTATAAAATTTTAGATTGATGTTCTCCAAATAAAAGGAGCCTAAGTGACTATTTTCTTCAACTTAATGAATTCAGCATACCTTTTTTTTCTAAATTTTCTTCCTCGCTGCATACATTTTACTATGTTGTGACTTCTAAATCAACGAGAAGAAAGACCATTCTTAGAAAACCTTAGCTGTAGTTGTGAAACATCATCAACTCATGATTTAGGCTGTTCTTCCACATCGTTTGGCAAATCTATTGTGTTTGGGTAGAATCCAACACTTGGTGCATCCCATATTCCTATATTTGGAAGGTCAAGCTGCTATGCTTAGACGCTTTGTAGACTCTATGGGAGATTAATTTTGCTTTAGCAAGGTAACTTTCCCCATATGAAAACTTAGCTATTATCTCATTTTAGGAAATTCAATAGTTGTATAAAGTCTGGTTCTATTCAGTCTAAAAAAAAAAGAAAAAAGAGGACGAGAGCCTTAGCTATAGTTTTCTACCTTCCACTTGACTGCATACAAGTATAACCTTCTTTTACCGATAGTTGAATTACTCGCATCCATATTTTATTATGATATGTCACTTTGATTGGATAATTGAATATTGTATGTGTGTCTTTTAGATAGTTCATCATTTTCATTATTGTGTACATTTAACTAGCTCGACATTGTCTTATTCTTTATTCATTTTCACCACGGCTAAAAAGAACGATACATTATTCAATGACCAAACTAACACCCAACATCAACCCTTTGAATTGGATAATCTCTGAGGAACTATCGAGCAACATGGGCTAACCTTAGAGTGCTTATCCAATCAGATTTCAAAATCCTAAAATTCTTAGAAAAGCATTCCATTGTTGAAAGCCTAAATGAGTCAGTGAGACAGCATAAGGCCCTAGATGAATCAGTAAGGTAGCACAATTAGTCTCCTTAATCAATAGGGTTTACACAAGGTATCTTGCCCACATCTAGTTCACAATACAGATCCAATAGGGTTCATTTTGCAACACCAGACCTATGATAAGACTCTCTCCCAGTTGGTGATCCATCTAATGCCTTAGATGAAGAAATTACTTTTGACCCTGATGAATACTATCCTAACAACCAACCTGTAGGATTTCTCAGAAACACAAGGCCTCATCATGGCCAAACTAACAACCTCAGAACATTTGGCCCCTAAGCTAGAATCCTGAAAGACTTGTTCGACAACCTCCTAGAAATGGGGACGATTATTTAGGAATATGACTAAGAGGGTTAAGTTGTTCCTAAATATGATGGAAAGATTGATCCAAATATTTTTATAAATTGGTTGGATAACATGGAAGATTATTTTGAGTGGTATGGCATGAACAATATAGAGTGTGTCCGCTTTGCCAAGATAAAATTGGTAGAATCTACTAAAGAGTATTGGCAAAACATGCAACACAATCTAGAACGTCTTAGGGAACCTCCAATCACCCAATGGAGAATTATGAAACAAAAGTTGAAGAAAAAATATTTACCCACCTACTAAAGAAGTTAGTTGGTTGCATCTTTAGTCTTAAGTAATTAACTTCTAGTGTGACTATTATATGGTTCATTTGAGAAACTTTTGCTTAGATGTGAATTGAGGAAGAGCCTTTCATCACAGTTAGTAAGTTCATTAATGGGTTGAGGATAGATATTAGGCATGATGTCACATTGAGCTTTTCTAAGTAACTAGAAGAGGCTTACCATAAGGCTTTAGATAGAAAAATACCAAAAAGCCACTTCTTTTCGACATGTGTCATCACACATAGTTGAGTCCCCAGTCTAAGGTTACATCCCAATCAGCCCCCAAAGATAGTACTGTAAAGAGTAGGGATTCTACAACCAGTAATAAGGTTTGTAGTTCTACTAACCGTAATCCAAGTGAGCTGAATATTGATTTTCAGTACCAGCAATTCTTTGATTCAATATCATCATGTCATAATAGTAGTTACATTGTTGCCCATTGCCCTCAATGTGCCCTAACTTTAGAACAAGGGTAAGAAATCATTTTAATGTCTACTAAGCCGACAAAAAAGATAAGCGAACCAAAATCAAGTCTACCCCTCAAGATTCTATTAAGAAGAGTCTCTATATCTTGAGCTATGGAGTCTTTAAGACAGAAGGATTAAGAAGTGTTGGATAGCTATAATAAGAATCTGCTTCCATCCCTTCTAATTATCAATTTGATTTTCCTTCTAAAGTATGCCAACTATTAAATGAATTCTTGATGTTATACCTGATGAGTTATCTAGTGAGTTGCCACCATTGAGAGACATTCAATATGCCATCGTTTAGTCCTTGGGTCACCATTGTCTAATCTTTCGCACTATCACATAAACCACAACGAAGAGATAAATTGAACAGACAGGTAGAAGAACTTATAGCTAAAGGTTTTGTTCATCATAGCCTTAGTCCTTGTATGGTTCCCACCTTTTGACCCTAAAGAAAGATGGATCTTAGAGGATGTGTGTGGATAGTAGCGCTATTAACAAGATCACCATGAAATATAGGTTTCCAATTTCTAGGCTTGAGAATATGTTAGACATGTTAGCTGGCTCTAGTTGGTATTCGAAGATTAATCTTCGTAATGGATATTATCAGATCCATATTAGGCAAAGGGATGAGTGGAAAATTGCTTTCAAAACCCAAGATGAATTGTTTGAGTGATTGGTTATACCTTTTGGACTATTTAATACATTTAGCACTTTTATGAGGTTCATGATCTATGCCTTACAACCATGCATAGGCAAACTTGTAGTGGTATACTTTGATAATATCCTTATATATAGTCAAACCAAAAAAGGCACACTTAGGATACCTTTATCAAGTTTTTGTGACTCTTAGAGAAGCCAAATTGTATGCAAACCTTAAGAAGTGTTTCTTTGTATAATCCTATGTCCCATCCCTATATTTATTGTCTTTGCTCAAAGTATAGCAGCTGATCTCGAAAAGGTTAGAGTCATTAAGAATAGTTGGAACCAAAATCCATCTCCATTGTCTGTTGTTTTCATAGATTAGCCACTTTTTATGGAAAGTTCACTAGAGGTTTTAGTTCCATCATGGCTCCTATTACTAATTGCTTAAAGAAAAGGAAATTTCGATGGACCACCGCAGCTACTAAAGCATTTGATGATATCAAGTAGAAAATTACTAAATCATCTATACATAGGCTCCTTGATTTTAACAAAGTCCTTGAGCTTGCTTGCGATGCCTTTGGGATAGGTATTAGAGGAGTATTGAGTCAGGAAGGTCACCTTATAGCATTCTTTAGTGAAAAACTTAATGATGCCAAGCAATAATACTCCACTTATAACAAAGAGTTTTATGTTATAGTACAATGCCTTCGATATTGGAGGTATTACTTGTTACCTCAGGAATTTGTCTTGTTTTATAACCACCATGCATTGAGGTATCTAAACTCATGAAAGAAATTGAATTCTAGGCATGTTAGGTGGATGGAGTTCCTTAATGAGTATTCCTTTATTCGGAAGCATTGTTTTTTGGTATAAAACAAGGCTGTTGATGCTCTAAGTAGGATGGCTGCTCTTTTTCAGGTGATGAATGTTGAAGTGATAGGCTTTGAAAGAATGAAGGAATAGTATTACTTGTTTTGATTTTGGCCTCATTTATCGGGAGATTGAGATTGGTGATCATCAAGATCATGTTGACTTTGTTATTCATGATGGTCATCTCTTTAAAGCTACTAAATCATATATTCCATGTTCTTCACTTAGAGACTTTTTAATGTGAAAAATGCATGCCAAAGTCTAGATGGACATTTGGGAAAGGATTAAAACCACTACACTTGTTGAGGATAAGTTCTATTGGCCTTCTATAAAAAGAAACATCCTAAGGATTCTCTCCCAATGTCGCACTTGTCAGTTGGCTAAAGCTAGAAAGCACAACATTGGTTTGTACACTCTTTCTATTCGACATGCATCTTGAAAATATATAAGCTTACATTTTATCCTTAGATTACCTAAGATAACACGAGACCATGACTCTATTCTAGTTATTGTAGCTAGGTTTTCCAAGATGGCATATATTATCTCTTGTAATAAATCCACAGATGCTTCACATATAGCTAAGTTTTTCTTTAAAGAGGTTGTTAGATTGCATGGTTTATTTTCTACTATAGTATCTGACCGTGATGTAAAATTTGTTAGCCATTTTTGGAACACTTTGGAGATTGTTTGGCATTAGTTTAAAGTTTTTCTCACTTTCATCCACAAACTAATGGTTAAATAAAGGTAGTCAATCACACATTAGGTGATTTGCTTAGACCTCTGGTTGGCGAAAAGTAAGGGAATTGGGATTTGATCTTGCCTATAGCTGAGTTTACATGTAATGGTTCTATCAATTGCTCTATCAATAAGAGTTTCTTTGAATTGTCCATGGCTATACCTCATACATCCATTGACCTTATGCCTTTAACCCCTGTAACCACATCTCTAAGCCTATCAACTCTTTTGCCCAACACAAACATAATTTGCTTGTTAAGATTTGGTGAAAGATTTCCGTAAGTAATAAAGTTATATTGAGTAATAAAAGTCATAAACTATCTGCTGATATGCATAGTAAGATTTAAAAGTTCATATAGGTGACTATGTCATGGTTCGGATTCATCCTGAAAGATTTTTCAAACTCCTTCAAGAAGTTACCATGCCAAAGCTATTGGTTCCTTTCCTATTCTTCGAAAGCTTGGAGCTAATGCATACTTGATTTACCTACTCATTGAATATTAGTTCTGTTTTTAATGTAGAGGATTTGACTTCATACCGAGGCACCTTTGAGCCTCTTTTGCCTACTAATGTTCCAGTAGGTCAGCTTGAGCTTAGCCACTGCTTCTTCCAGACCAACAGGATGAGATTGAAGCAATCCCTGATGATGAGTATATTGCTTCTTCCATGAGTGGTTTTCAATGCTTCCTTGTTAAATAACAAGGAAGGCCTGATTCCAATGCCACTTGAATTACTACAGATGAGCTTTGTGATTTGGCACTTACCCTTTGGAGAACTATCTTAAAGCTCACTCTTTAAAGTTGAGTTCTTTTCCACCGGAGGAGAATGATGGAGGTCCAATCAACGCATTTAAAAGAAATTATTTCAAATTCAAATTCCAAAGATAGGAATTATGTATTAACATTTATGTCTGTGCTTATTTTCCCAAAACCTAAAACTTATTCTGCATTTAAAATAGTCTTTTCCTAGGTACCTTTTTTGACTTTGTGTATTGGAACTTATATTACATTTAAGCTAATCTTATTTTATAAACTATTACTTGGCATTGTGCCTTTAAAAGACTTCTTATTGTAGTTGAAAAGAAGTTAAGCAAGTAAATTCAGAATATTATCTGTATTTTTAGATTTGTTTATTCTCTCTCTCTCTCTCTCTCTCTCTCTCTCCTCTTTAACTTCTCTTTCTTCTACCCTGAGTTTTCTCTTTGTCTTTATAACTACTTAGCTTCTTTACTAATTCTGCATCAATTCGACATCACACATACCCCTTGCGACTTTCCTGTTGTCTGACCTTCTAAGGTTCACCTAGAAACTATGTTTGAAAAGCAATGGTTTGACTTCTGTAAGCTTATGTTTTTAGTTGCATTAGATATTTGACAAGGCATTAACAGACCATTCGGTTGTTACTATAACTTCTGGTGGGAGAGTACTGAGAATCTTGCTATGAGGAATAGGACTTAAACTGTACAAAAGAACTTTTGTAGAAGATTCCTAGTTATGCTCTCCTTGGCTAAAATGCCAATACAATCACTCTAGTCTTTCCTAGCAAAGCAAGCTCCTGTGTTGGTGACTATTTATAATGAGGAGCATGGTTCAGTATTATAATTAGGAGCCTCAGATTATCTCAAAGAACAATAAGCTCAATATTTTCTTGAAAACTTCCCACAAGGCTTTGTGGCCTTGTCTATGTTTTCAGGTGGAAGCAATGCAAATAGCATGGGGACTTCAAAAGGCATTCGCAGTTTAGGGGTGAATCAAGGCAATGTGCCCCCAAACTGCTCGATCTGTGAGCAAATTTGGCTATTCGTGGTCGGTCACTTGGTTCTTCTTCAAAGCTATCCTGTATATATTTAAGATCAAAATGCTTCATGACTATATATTTTTGGGACCTGAAATGTGCTTAGGTGGTTAGCATGGAGATCTAATGAGAGACTATTTGGCTAAAAGAACAGGTTGAAAAGAGATTGTTTCAGGATCGTTTGCTTGTTCTGATGTGGTTTAAGTGAAACTGGATAGGAAATGAAAAGAGACAAAGGAGAGAAGAAATGAAGAGATCTCTGACGAAGGCAGAGCAAACGATCAAAAGTTGGCAATTGTAGACAAATAGAGCAGAAGCAAGACAGTAAATTAGATTCCCATTGAATAGGTAAACAATGGAATTTTTTTCTTATGTGAACTTTCTGCCCTCTTTATTCCTGTATTTTAGTTAGAAATTAAATTCACATGATTTGATTAGCCATGGCTTTCATGTTCACTTGTTTGTTCCGGTTCAGATAGAAGATGAAGCACCATGAATAAAAAACGAATAATGATTAAAGATACAAACGAGAGTTCAAATATCGAGAATCGAACTTGTAGTGGCCAGGGGTGGGTATAGTACATGTCGAACCACAAGGGTCATACCGACAAGGGTTATCAATCGTGCCCATAAATACAGTTTAAAAATCATGGTTATAAACATTTTGCCATCTAACTCCGGTTTTAGATTTCTTATCATGTATATTGTAACATATTGATGTTCACATTAGCATTTGAATTGCAATTAGATTATTAGCAATCATAAATCACAAATCAAGTTGTTCAAATTTTGTTATCCCTAAACCAAGCAATTGTTCAAATTTTGTCTATAATGCACACACGGATGTTGGTCATGAGTTAGACATGTATACCATGGGCTTGGGCCAAGTTTGTCTAGGTTTGAGAATATTTCAGATCCAGAATTGTAATCCTATTAGAAAAGTCTTGCTGCACCGCTTGCATCGGCCACGCGAATTGGCCATCGGTACGTGCCAACGCATGCAGTAGCCCAATGGACCTTGTCGTGCACCACACGTGCACCGGCACGCATAGGTGACCAATCCGTGCGGTTAGTGCACGCTTGCTGCACAAAAGGACAGTGCAATAAGCCTTTTCCAATCCTATTACCTTGATGGGCCAGCCTAACCCATTTGCTCTCCACCCCACCAAAACCTATCATTGACCCCATCAAAACCCATCATCATTGAAAAGGAAAAGTCTTTGTACACCGCCTCCGGTGCAGCAAGTCCTACGTGGGCTCCACCGCCTCTCTTTATTGGTCCACATGGATTCTGCATGGACTAACGATGCGGGACGGGATGGCTCTGATACGATGTTACGTTTTGATCGTGGCGTCCATTAAAAGCGCTTCTTCTTTATTTTAAAAATAGTGTGCATACGAAAATGCCCTTTCCCTCCAGTCTACTTCTACCGCCATTTTTTCTTGGATTATATCTGTGCAAGAAAAACTCTTTTCGATTCTAAAACATTCTTCCCCCTCGTTCTGGATTTCGGATGCAAGAAATCAGTCCAAGGTTTGAGCAAGATCTTGAGCCCTCGCTCTGAGAGTCCGTCTCAGGATTTCCTCCTGTTTTGATTTTCGGTTGAAAGAAAATATTTCATTTCGAGGATGGAATACGTAGTTACCGAAGACTTCTTCATAATCTTCTAGAAAAAATGTCATCGCAGCATGAAGTAAAAAGTCCTTGTTCTCACTTCTTTTTAAAGTTCCTTTATTACACCAACTGTTGTCGTTAGAGGAAGTTATGCATTAGGAAAACCGTTTAATGCTCATGTAACATCCTTAGATCAAAATAGTTATGACATTCTAGGAGTCATAACTCAGTCATCTAGCGAATGTCAATACCTTGAGTTCAGTGTTTTTTTGCACGAATGTCAAACTCTTTTAACTAGGATGTTATACCTTATGAACTGGGGTGTCGTCGGAGTGTTTTGGCCTATATTCCTCGTTATTTCTGTCCATATAGCTCTAGTGTCGTCATTTTACAACTCGGATGTCCTACGATTTTCTGCATTCAGTTTCAGCTAGGGTGTCCCAATATGAGCTGGTGACGTTGGGGCATGGCTTAACAGTTACATCCAGGGTGTCGTTATATAAGAACTAGGGTGTCAAAGGTTTGTAACTGTAGTGTCATAATGTTTCCTTGGGTGTCGTAAGGGGGTGTCATCAGATTATTTCAGAGGTGTCGTAAGTTCTATAGCTAACATTTGGAGCTAGGGTGTCATATTTGACAGCTCGGGTGTTGTAAGTTATTTTCTGGAGTGTCGTCATGTTACAGCTATGAGAACTGGGGTGTCGTAACAGTCTTTCTGGGGTGTCATAAGTTGTTTTCTAGGGTGTCGTGGGTTATTTTCTGGGGTGTCGTAATTCTCAGTGATGTCTTTAACTATTAACAGGTGTCGTAGTTTTAATCAGGAGTGTCGTTTGTTGCTTTCCGGGATGTCATAGCATTTCAATCGTCATAAAGCTATGACACCCCAGATTTACTATTAAGACACCATAGTTACAAGCCTACGACACCCGTGCTTCAAACGAATGCTGGAGAAAAGCCTCGCGACATCGCAGAAGAAATCGGCCGAAAATCAGTGATGATACCCCAGGAAAAAGTCGGGAGTATTGCGACACCCAAGTTAAAGAAATACGACACCTCAGTTAAAGAAATATGATACCCCAGTTATGTTCGGCCAAAAATCCTTCGCGACACCGCAGTTGAAACATTACGACACCCTAGCGATAATGCTACGACACCAGTGCTTATAACGGACGCTGGAGAAAAGGCCCGCAACACCCAAGGAGAAATTCGGCCAAAAATCATTCGTGACACCGCAGTTGAAACGTTACGACACCCTAGCGACAACGCTATGACACCCATGCTTATAACGGACGTTGGAGAAAAGCCCCGCGACACCCAAGAAGAATTCGGCAAAAATCCTTCGTGACACCGCAGTTAAAACATTACGACACCTTATCGACAAGGCTACGATACCCGTGCTTATAACTGACGCTGGAGAAAAGGCTGCAGTATCGTAATGTTCCTTGGGTGTCGTAAGACTGGGGTGTCGTCAGATTATTTCAGAGGTGTCATAAGTTCTATAGCTAACATTTGGAGCTAGGGTGTCGTCATTTGACAGCTCGGGTGTCGTAAGTTATTTTCTGGAGTGTCGTCATGTTACAGCTATGAGAAATGGGGTATCGTAATAGTCTTTTTGGGGTGTCGTAAGAATTGTACCACCTTCGAAACTTTGATGGATGAGTTTGATGCTTATGTATTCAGTCAACTAACACAGGAGCATATATATAAACACGGGTGTGTAACTTTGTAACTAGGGTATCTTAATCACAAATGAAGTGCTTTGTAACTAGGTATCTTAGTCTCATCGACAGAGTTTGTTTTAAGCACTGATGTCATTGCTTTGTAACTAGGGTGTCTTTTTCAGCCAAATGAAGTGCTCATCTCGTCAGCCAAAAAGAGACTCTTGCTTTGCTATATACGAAAATGCTTGCACTATTACGACACCCTAGTCTTGCATAACGATACCCTAGCTTTAGCGCGACAACACCCGTGCGGAGATGTTAAGGCGAGGAGCGACGACATCTCCAATTTAGGATACTACGACATCCCAGCTCTGCGTAATGACACCCTAGCTTAAAGCGACGACACTCGTGCGGGGACTGTTAAGGCGGGAGCGAAGACATCCCCGATTTAGGATACTACGACATCCCAGCTCTCGCGTAACGACACCCTAGCTTTAAAGCAACGACACCCGTGTGGGGATTGTTAAGGCGGGGAGTGACGACATCCCCGATTTAGGATACTACGACATTCCAACTCTCGCGTAACGACACCCTAGCTTTAAAGCGACAAAACCCGTGCGGGGACTGTTAAGGCGGGGAGTGACGACATCCCCGATTTAGGATACTATGACATCCCAGCTCTCACATAACGACACCCTAGCTTTAAAGCGACGACACTCGTACGGGGACTGTTTAGGTGGGGAGCAACGACATCCCCAATTTAGGATACTACGACATCCCAGCTCTCGCGTAACGATACCCTAGCTTTAAAGCGACGACACCCATACAGGGACTGTTAAGGCAGGAGCGACGACATCTCCAATTTAGGATACTACGACATCCCAGCTCTCGCGTAACGACACCCTTACTTTAAAGCGATGACACCCGTGCGGGGACTGTTAAGGCAGGGAGCGACAACATCCCCGATTTAGGATACTATGACATCCCAGCTCTCGCATAACAACGCCCTAGCTTTAAAGTGATGACATCCGTGCGGGGACTGTTAAGGCGGGAGCGACGACATCCCCAATTTAGGATACTATGACATCCCAGCTCTCGCGTAATGACACCCTAGCTTTAAAGCGACGACACCCGTGCGGGGACTGTTAAGGTGGGGAGCGATGACATCCCCAATTTAGGATACTACGACATCTCAACTCTTGTAACGATACCCTAGCTTTAAAGCGACGACACCCATGCGGGGACTGTTAAGGCGGGAGTGACGACATCCCCGATTTAGGATACTACGACATCCCAGCTCTCGCGTAACGATACCCTAGCTTTAAAGCGACGATACCCGTGCGGAGACTGTTAAGGCGTGGAGCGACGATATCCCCGATTTAGGAACTACGACATCTCAGCTCTCACATAACAACACCCTAACTTTAAAGCGACGACACACATGCGGGGACTGTTAAGGCGGGAAGCGACAACATCCCCGATTTAGGCTATTACAATATCCTAGCTCTCGCGTAACGACCCCCTAGCTTTAGCGTGACGACACTCGAAAGCCAAATCCTACGACACCCCATTTCTCACATAAGGACACCATAGCTTTAAATCGATGATACCCCTGTTCTCAATTTATGATACTCTAATTTTCAATTTACGACATCCTATATGAAAACTTAAGAAACTGGGAAGTAGAAAAGGCATAACTATAAATAAATCGATGACACCCCTGTTCTCAATATAAAATTTTTGCAATTCCATTAAATCTGAAACAGTGTCAATATGAATAAATTACATTAAATTTTCAATCAATGAAGAATGAAAAAATTAAAAGTTTGTCACAAAGTCGTTAATCTTTTGGTTGAGGCCTTCTCTCAATATCGTCGCAGCTAATTATCGCCGGTAATCTCTTATTTTATCTTCCGTGAAATCCATCTTCATATCAGGATTGTCCCATCGAGCAAGGCATTCCAAATACCTCAGACAGTAGAAGTCGCAATCCAGCGATCCGGCCAGTTGGCTTGGGCAATCTGAAATCTCTTCCATCGGCCAAGTCATCCTCTTCCTTATCGCAGTATATATGGAATATGTGGCCAAGAATGCTATACCATTTCTTTGCATTGGCCTTATACCTGGCATTGTGTTTTAATGAATTTAGATGCATGAACACCTTTCTTTCCATGTTAACAGCAACCAATGCCAGTGCGAATTATTCGAGTTGATTATGGTGAAAAGAAACCAGAATTGGGCCTTATCTTCATCGGATATATTGTCAAATATCAAAGCCCTGATGTTGCAGTGAGTTCATGAATTCAGACACATAGCGGCTATAAAACAAATGCAAAGATACACTTATGGTATCGGTCCGGATGCTCTGTTCAGGTGCTCATCGAAAACTCTGGCCGGCATCAATAATCTGCCAATGCAATAAACCGATTAATAATATTCTAAAATCAACATCGAGAAAAGGTTTCCTGAGATACCTACATCGTCCATTATCATATCATTGTTAATGAGATCTTGAAGACTTTTCCTTGTTATAGCGCCACCTAATTTATTGGTGTACACGATATCATCGGTTATTCGTTCGCTCAAAAATTTTTGATAATAATTTGATCATATTCGACTGTTATGTTAGCCTTTGATGTGCCCACTGTCTTCGACGACTTTCTAGGACGGATTGTCTCATAAGAATCTCCTCTGACCTTGGATGCCTTACGCTTCCTCGGCTCTTTTTTAACCCTCTTAATAAGCGAAGGCATTCCAACGATTTGTATATCCCATCATCACCCTTTGGCGCAGGGGTGCCAAGTTTATTATCAGATTTAGACTCCTCTTGGCCCTCGTAGAATGCCCTCCTCCCTCTTCTCCTCCTCTTTATTTCCATTCCCAGGCTCTGTTTGATAATCCAAGGAATCCCCCTCCAATCTCTTCTCCTCTGTTTTGCATTCCCCGGCTCAGTTGGACACTCGAGAAATGGTCCTCCTCCCTCTTCTCTCCTCCGTATTTGCATTCCCAAGCTCACGAAAACACTTCAGGGAATACCCCTCCTCTGTCTTCCCGTCTCCCCTGTCCTCCTCATTTCTTGCATTGCTATCCTTTCTGAGCAATGAACTAAGGAGGCTCTCAGCTATGGCCAGCCGGTGCCTGACATCGTCGAGTTGATCCTTAACGCACGCTAATTCAATCCTCAACTCGGCACAGCTTGCACAACTATCTGTTGTTCAGGCGATGCTATATCTGTTGAGTGAGAAGCCAGTGCTCTTGTGACAGTGGTACAGTAGCTCCCTCCATCTGTAAAGCAAGATGATAAACAAATTAATATTAAAAAATATTAACACGTTAAGTGGAAAAATATGATCAGAGCAATGGAGCAATATATTAGCTTACCAAGTCGTGAGGCTGCATGTTGGCAACCCGAACAGACTGGATCTTCAATTGGTTGTCATACCACTTCAATAGCCGGGGCAATTTATTGGGATATGCTAGTGCTCGAATTAATGTATGCTCAAGGAACCATGCCTGAACATGATAATTTTGGAATATGAAAAATATAATATTAACAAAAAATTATACTAAGGACACTCTTTCTGCATCTCAATAATCCTTACCATCAGCGCTGCCGAGCATCCGTACAGGATAGGCTACCTCCTAATCTTATTTGCTCTCTTTGAGTGGACGGCTCCTCGGAACGCAAGCAAGCAGCGACTTCTAGGAGAGCCAGAACAATCAACTCCTTGAATGCGAAGCCTAGTCGATCCTATCCAGTTGAGTTAAGTCATCCAAGTGCTGGATGAGATACCGTGGACGTGTCTGATTAGACTTTGGAGCCAAAAACATGGCAAACATGTAGGCGATCCAAAGTCTGACGGTGTCCTCGACATCCTTCTGTATCTTGGATGATCGAAGTCGATATATTAACTTCTCCAACCCTTTTTGACAAGATCTAAACCCTGGCCAAATCGTCTGAACAACCTTCCATTGAACAACTTGCAGGACGTGTCGATCTTCTTTCCATGAGCTGGAAGATGCAGAATAAGTGGACTTCGTCGGCACTGAATAAGATGGCTTGCCACAAAAATGAACTCCTCGCCTCCATTGTGACATCGTATGATGTTTGCTAGCAGTCGTCTGTCGACTGTGAACATCTACATGTCGACGAAGGCACCAAATGAGGTCCTTCGGATAAGTTTTGTATGTTGTGTAGTAAACCCCATCTTCCAAATGTTCTGAACGTATACGACGGCCTGCAACTATTCTTAAACTACTGGAAAGCCTTCACTAGGGTGACTGGAATAATTCTCATATCATCTAAACAGATGGGATAAACATACTTGTCAGCTGGGTGCCATTATATATAAATTAGGATGTCATATATTTTAAGAGAGGATGTCATAATATCTTAACAAAGGGATAAACATACCTAAAAGAGTCGCATCCTCATTCGAATAAAGAACGATTCTTTGCTTTGTTCCGCCATTTTTTCCTTCCGGTTCTTCTTTGTTCGCGGTCTTCGTCCACAAACGAAACCACTCATCTCCATGAATGAAATAGATGGAAGAAACAACTATGGAAGAAATTTAGGACACCAGCGACTTCTCAAGCAACAAACGAAGGACCTCTAGGGTTCAGAAATTTTTTTATGCCAACTCAGAGGAAGATGAAAGGACACCAAAGCGGCACGATCATATCACTGATACGCAAACCCGTAGCAACCGACCACGTTATGCAACTTTTTTAGAAAAGATGACATAGCTGACTTACTAGGGTGTCGTCGAATTACAAATAGGGTGACATCAAAACTCCCGCCTAGTTCAAATATATCGTAGTGGTGTCATAAGTTTATACCAAGGGTGTCATTTCAACTGGGGTATCGCGAACGATTATCGGTGAATTCCTCCTGGGGTGTCACGGGCCTTCTCTCCAGCGTCCGTTATAAGCACGGATGTCTTAGCGTTGTCGATAGGGTGTCGTAACGCTTCAACTGGGGTGTCGCGAATGATTATCGGAGAATTCCTCCTAGGTGTCGCGGGTCTTCTCTCCAGCGTCCGTTATAAGCATGGGTATCGTAGCATTGAAGATAGGGTGTCGTAACGTTTCAACTTGGGTATCACATAGATTTTTGGATGAATTCCTCTTGGAGTGTCGTGGGCCTTCTCTCCCAGCGTCCGTTATAAGCACGGGTGTCTTAGCTAAAAATGTTCAGGCAGGAACTAGCGATACCCTATGAAACAACTTACGACACCCCAGAAAACAACCTATGACACCCTAGAAAACAACTTACGACACCCCAGAAAGACTGTTACGACACCCCAGTTCTCATATTACGACACTTGAAATGAAACTGAATGTTGTAACATGACAACACTCCAGAAAAAAAACTTACGGCACCCGAGCTGTCAAATGACACACCCCTAGCTCCAAATGTTATCTATAGAACTTACGACACCTCATAATAATCTGACGAACCCCAGCCTTAAGACACCCAAGGAAACATTACGACACTGTAGTTACAAACCTTCGACACCCCAGTTCTTATATAACGGCACCCTGGATTAACCGTTAAGCCATGAACTGACGAGACACCAGAAAGCAACAAAGACTATCGGGTGAATTCCTCCTGGGGTATTGGGCCTTCTCTCCAGTTCTGTTATAAGCACAGGTGTCGTAGCTTTGTCGATAGGGTGTTTGTAACGTTTAACTGGGGTGTCGAACGATTATCGGGCGAATTCCTCCTGAGGTGTCGCGGGCCCTCTCTCCCGCATCCGTTATAAGCACGGGTGTCGTAGCATTGTCGATAGGGTATCGTAACGCTTCAACTGGGGGTCGCAAAGATATCGGGTGAATTCCTCCTAGGGTGTCGCAGCCTTCTCTCTAGCATCCGTTATAAGCACCGGTGTCGTAGCATTGAAGATAGGGTGTCGTAACATTTTAACTTGGGTGTCGTGAAGATTTTCGGACGAATTCCTCTTGGAGTGTCGTGGGCCTTCTCTCCAACGTTCGTCATAAGCACGGGTGTCTTAACTGAAACTGTTTAGGCAGTAACTAAACACCCCATAAATACTTACAACACCCCATATAAAAATAACGACACCCTTTAGCAGTTAAAGACACCCCAAAAATAACCTACGACACATAGAAATAACTTACGACAACCCAGAAAGACTATTACGATACCCCAGTTCTCATAGTGTAACATGACGATGCCCCAGAAAATAACTTACGACACCCAAGCTGTCAAAAATGACATCCTAGCTCCAAATGTTAGCTATAGAACTTACGATACCTCTAAATTATCTGACGACACCCCAGCCTTACGACACCCAAGAAACATTACGACACTGCAGGCCTTTTCTCCAGCATCCGTTATAAGCATGGGTGTCATAGCGTTGTTACTAGGGTGTCGTAACGTTTCAACTGCGGTGTCGCGAAGGATTTTCGGCCAAACATAACTGGGATATCATTTTCTTTAACTGAGGTGTCATATTTCTTTAACTTGGTTATCACAATACTCCCGACTTTTTTCCTTGGGTGTTATCACTGATTTTCGGCCGATTTTCTCCTGCGATGTCGTGAGGTTTTTCTCTAGCATTCGTTTGAAGCACGGGTGTCGTAGGCTTGTAACTATGGTGTCTTAATAGTAAATCTGGGGTGTCGTAGCTTTATGACGATTGAAACGCTACGATACCCCGGAAAACAACAAACGACACTCCTAATTAAAACTACGACACCCGTTAACAGTTAAAGACATCACTGAGAATTACGATACCCCAGAAAACAACCTACGACACCCTAGAAAATAACTTACGACACCCCAGAAAGACTGTTACGATACCCCAGTTCTCATAGCTGTAACATGACGATACCCCAGAAAAATAACTTATGATACTCGAGCTGTCAAATGACTACACTCTAGCTCCAAATGTTAGCTATAGAACTTACGATACCTTTG
Source organism: Calamus simplicifolius (assembly GCA_900491605.1). Classification (NCBI taxonomy): domain Eukaryota; kingdom Viridiplantae; phylum Streptophyta; class Magnoliopsida; order Arecales; family Arecaceae; genus Calamus; species Calamus simplicifolius. Next base: position 123,739 of record UESW01002669.1, on the reverse strand, counting down.
AAATAATCTGACGACACCCCAGCCTTACGACACCCAAGAAAACATTACGATACTGTAGTTACAAACCTTCGACACCCTAGTTCTTATATAACGACACCCTGGATGTAACCGTTAAGCCATGCCCCAACCATCACCAGCTCTCATATTGGGACACCCTAGCTGAAACTGAATGCAGAAATCGTAGAACACCCAAGTTGTAAAATGATGACACTAGAGCTATATGGACAGAAAATAATGGGAATATAGCCGAAACACTCTGACGATACCCCAGTTCATAAGGTATAACATCCTAGTTAAAAGAGTATGACATTCGTGCAGAAAAAACACTAAACTCAAGGTATTGACATTCCCTAGATGACTGAGTTATGACTCCAATAATGTCATAACTATTTTGGTCTAAGGATGTTACCTGAGCATTAAAACGGTTTCCTAATGCATTAACTTCCTCTAACGATAAAAACAGTTGGTGTAATAAAGAAACTTTAAAAAGAAGTGGGAAACAATGACTTTTACTTGATGATATTTTCTCTTCGGTAGCTACGTATTCCAGTCTCGAAGCTGAAATATTTTTTTTCGACCGAAAATCAAAACAGGAGAAAATCCTGAGACCGGACTCTCAGAGCGAGGGATCAGGATCTTGCTCAAACTTTGGACTGATTCCTTGCATCCGAAAGCCAGAGCGAGGGGAAGAATGTTTTAGAATCGGAAAGAGTTTTTCTTGCACAGATATAATCCAAGAAAAAATGGCGGTAGAAGTAGGCTGGAGGAAAGAGCATTTTCATCTGCACACTATTTTTAAAATAAAGGAGAAGCGCTTTTAATGGACGTCACGATCAGAACGTAACATCGTATCAGAGCCATCCCATCCCGCATCCTTAGTCCACGCAAGATCCACGTGGACCAATAAAAAGATGCGGTGCACCCCACGTAAGACTTGCTGCACCGGAGGTGATGTACAAAGACTTTTCCATTGAAAAACTCTTTGTGCACCGCGAGGTGTAGGAATGCCCACGGCCCATGGTGATTAGTCTGCTCGCTCGTGAGCGTGCATGTGGCCGCACATGCAACGCAAAAAGAATGAAATGTTATTGCCGTACATGTGCACAAATCAATCACCGTGTGCAGTGCCCAAAGACTTTTCCCTATCATTTTATCATTACAATGAAAAGAGTTACCTTATCTGTTGTTTGGTGGTTTATATGGTGTGCATCTCAGCCAACTCAATCATATTCCTTGAAGGCCACGCTTGTCGGTGTCATTTGCCCATTCTTACAATGGAGAGAACTTTGTTTTGGCCATTGCTTATTGTTAGATCTCTTAAAACATCAATTTAATCATGTTACTCCAATAATCTTGTGGCAAAGCCCAGTTAAATATGTTTTCTCTTGAGACGTGCATCTACTTATGAAGATGAAACCTCTTAACGTTTGAAAAAATGTATTACTTAATGCTACTCTACTATGTCAGCTCCATGATGCATGGGTTTTTATTGCAACAATTGCTGGATGACCAACTTCTATATGCATTACTCGACTCCTATCTGCTATTTGTGAAAAGTGCTGCCTCAATTTCCAAACTGCATTACATGAAGGTATACATGATATGGGAAATCAGTACTAACACCTCAATAACTTGTGTACTCACTGAGATCTACAGCAACAGCTAAGACGTGCTCTTTAGGTCATCAAATTTTGTTTTTCTGCATGCATGTATGACCCCACAAGGAAACTTTCTTAAGGAGTTTACTACAGGGTATCGTATATCATGCAATCGAGAACATTATATTTGCTCTAAGATGATGCAGAGTTTATTAATCTGAAAATATATTTAGTTTTTAGGTATTTTTAGTAGCGTAAATCAAGAGCAATGATGTGGTTTTTGAATTTGAATGCCCTTTAAACGATTTTTCTTTCTTTCTTTTTTTTTTGGTTACAAACGGACGATCACACCAGTCTAGCGTGAATCAAGCCCGACATATCAGAGTACAAAATATGAGATAGAACCGTAGGACATAAAACACCCGGCTTCCTTAGCCACGAACCAGAATGATGGGCAACCCGGAAAGCAACCCAATCAGCCGCTGAATTAGCTTCGCGGTAAATGCCGAACCTGGACACTATAGGCTTGCTGGAGCATCGTCCTGATATCACATAACAAAGGGTTAGTAGGCAGGGGGTCGCCGGAGTCCTGCTGGAGCTAGCGCACCACATAATAGAGCCCCCTCGATAATAAGACGGCGAA
>UESW01002669.1:65597-110487 GCA_900491605.1 Calamus simplicifolius | reverse complement strand
TCTCCGAACATCGGAATTAAACCAAGCGCCGCGCCTTCGGCGTCTCTTCGCTTTTGCCAAACGACGGATTCTTAAATGTCAGAATTAAATGTCAAGGCTAAATCTAGACTATAAATAGAGGGCATTCCCTCACCAGAGAACACAGAACAAAAATAGAACAACAATACACGATTTGTCGTGGATTGTAATTCTAAATTATCGTGGATTGTAATTCTAAAATGTTAGAATAGAAAATCCTGGTGATTCTGGTGTTAGCGGAAGCCTGGTGGATCTTGGAGGAAGATTCAAGTGAGAGGATTCAAGATCAGCAAAGCTATTTTTCCGCGAGCTAGCACTCCCGAAAATCTGATCATTCGGGGCTTCGCGTGGACGATACTAGAGGCCGGACGATTGAACGGCTGCAGAGCAATAAGGATTTACCTACTGTTCTTAAGGTAAGTGATTTGATCCCTAGATCTTAAGGCAGGCTTCAAGATAATAGTGTGACTAGTCATCTTGAAGATCAAGATATGATCTTGATGTTTTTATATGCATATTTTAGATCAAACGACCCTGAATATATAGGCAAAGATATGATCTTGATGCATATTAGATAGATTAATATGTAATCTTTTAATTTCCGCAATGATAATAGTTATCAATTTTTAAAAATATGCATGCCTCGGAGACTATTTCTCCCTACAACAATAGCCCAATAGTGACAAAAGAAGAAGGGGGAAACCCATCAGGTCCCGGGGCTTTATCAGGACCAAGGTTCCATAAAGCCTCCCGAATCTCCTTAGAGGAAACAGGCCTAGTGAGACAGTCGTTCTCCGCCTCAGTGATCATAAGGGGAAGGTACAGGACACACAGGGAGCTCGACCCCCGAGATCTCTGTCCACCTAGAGCGAAAGAACTGAATAAGCTGGTCCTCAATAGCCTCAATGTTCTCCTGGACATTGCCCTCCTCATCAACAAGCCGCCGAATCCGATTTGCCGCTCGGCGCTTTAAGGTAGCCTGATGGAAGAATCTAGTGTTCTTATCACCCTCCTTAATCCACTGAATACGGGACCTCTGCCTCCAATAGGTCTCCTGCTGTCGGAGGAGGGAGTGGTGGAGAGCAAGACTGGATCGAAGCGAAATAAGGTCAGAGTCATGAAGACTGCCAAACCGATCTTCCTTGTCCTAGAGTGAAGCAATAGTGTTCTCAATCTGCTCAATTTGCATAACATTGTCACCTACCTCTTCTCTATTCCATCTGGACAGTCGGCACCTTGCCAACTCAAGACGCCGAGATAATATGTAAGTAGTACTTCCTCTAACCGGAATACGCCAGACCTGAGAAATTAAGGAGCGGGCTGCATAATAAGAAGTCCAAAACTTCTCAAATTTAAACTGGCCCTTCCTCTGAACAGCAGCATCAGTGGTTATAAGGATAGGGCAGTGATCAGAGGCAATCCTAGAAAGATGTGTGACAGTGGTAGAAGGAAAGGACTGAATCCAATTGGTCATGGCCAAGACCCTATCTAACCGCTCCGACACTATGGCAGAGCCACAACGATTATTGCACCAGGTGAATTGGGCACCTTGGAACCCCAAATCCAGAAGATTAGCAGAGGCTATGAAAGTCCGAAACTCAGAAATAGCAGCAGTCTCCACAAACTACCTATCCCCTCTCTTCTCATTAGCCGCCACAATACAATTAAAATCTTCAGCACACAGGGCAGGAATACCCTGAGAAAGCAAAGTCAGGATCTCGTCCCAAAGAATCCAGCGAATCCTAAAATTAGTGCTAGCATAAACACCCGAAAGGAGCCACGGGATCGACGAACCTTCAGAGATAACAAGGGCAACCTGCTAGCCACAGAAATGAAAAGCATCCACTCTAATATCAGCAGACCTCCACAACACCATGATGCCGCCAGATAAGCCCTCAGACTCTATTGTATAAGAAGACCAGGATCTAGATATCCGTCTTCTAACAAAAGCCAGACTATTGCCAAACAAGTGAGTCTCCAGCAAGACACAAATATCACACTGATGAAACTGCATCAGCCTCCCAAGAGGAGTGAAACGAAGGTTTCAGGGCTCTTCTAACATTCCATATAAGGATCTTCATTCAGAAGGAGGGGGGTCCTCCACATCCCCTGACATCTCAGCCATAGGTAAACAACTAACAGGAGTCACTCCCTCCAATGGACGCTGATCTAGACTATCCATAACCTCTACTGAGGCCTTCAACTGAACTGCCTTCTTAAGTAGAGAAACAACAGAGTTGTAGGACCGACTCTCAATCTGCATTAGTTGGGCGTCCTCAGAGGGACCATCAATGGCATGCACCTCCGTAGCCCGAGAAACCTTAGACCCAGGAAGGTCACCGGCCCGTTTAGCCCTACCATGGGCACTAAGAAGGTGAAGGAGGAATGCACTGCACTTTTCCTAGGGATTTTCCCTTTCCTTTCAAAGTTTTGGATACTGCCCTTGGGGCCTGAGGTTCGACTGGACGGGCCCGCTTAAGTGGGCCCGAATTAGCTTCTTTACTGCCCCCCGGCCTACCAGCCAAAATGTGGGACCCCAGTGGAGCAAAGGGGTTAGCCACAGAATCACAGAGGGTTGCTTCAGATTGGCCTCAGACTTTGAAAAAGCCTTAGAAGAAACCGGCACAGCACACAGACCCCCCTTCACAGCCGATTCAACCAACTGGGACACCGGCACAGCAAAAGACCCCCCCTCTGAGCCACCACACCCAGCACTACCAGACCCCTGCATCGTCCCCAACTTCAGCCCCCCACTACCTTCAACAGTAGAACCAGCCATAGCAATCCTCCGCCCAAGCTACCGACGAGCAAACTTCTTCGGAGACTACCAGCCATCAGACGCAGCCACAGGTTGCTAGACCTTCGAAGAAGGAGACGCATCCGGAGACAAAGGGGAGCGCCGCTGGCAAAGGGCAGCCATCCAAGGCCCAAACGCTAGATCATCTGAGGAGGGAGCAGCAGACATGGAAGGAGGGCAGTTGCCAACAGGATGCACCGAGCCACAGGCAACACAATACCCTCCAGATGTTCGTAGACGAACTGCTGCCAGAAGGGAAGAGCGGAGCCACGCACCCTAGCACCCGGCCGCAGGGGTTTGCTCAGATCAACCCGGACACAGGCGCGAGCAAACCCCCCCCCCCCCTCTTCCTCTCCCTTGTCGCGGTATCAATGAACTGGAAGACACCCGCAATGGAGAGAATGGAACTGACAATCTCCTCTGACTAGTATTCTATCGGAAGAGCATGCAACCGAATCCATAATAGGGCAGTATACAGGGACCCTTCCGTGGGCACAAATTGAGGGCGCCAATCCTCCAATGCTATCAGCTGCCCGTTAGCCATCCAAGGCCTACCAAGAGCAATCTCCTTTGTTGAAGGATCAAAGAAACGGAAGAGATAATGGCGGTGGGCCAAGCTGACGGACTCCACTTCACTGGAGATCCCCGCTCAACGGAACTCCCGCACAATTGCCTCAGTCGGAACCCAGCGCGACAGACTTCGCGCAATCACCCCTTTCATCCTCCAATCAATCATTTCATCCTTCAGAGTCTGGGCCGGAATTTGGATTACCTCCAAAAACCGCTGTTCCAGGGCTGCAACTTCCACCGGAGATGGTGAAGAAGCCACCCATTCAAACCGGCTTTCGACCCCACAATTCCATGCCCTTGCCACAATCCTGCCTCCATCCGAGGCCGCTGGGTTAGCATTTGGGATAGAAGACATCATCCACTGCAAGCTCAGCAGTCCGGCACCGACAATCACCAAAGATCAGCCACCAAGGAACTGGAAGCATGAATCTTGACGCACAACCAGAAACAGAGCGCTCAGTCGCCAGGAGCACAAAATCTAAAGCTTAGAGGTGTTCAACTAAATGGCTGGCGATGAGTTTTTAACGATTTTTCTTTTTAAACAAAGAATGTTAAGATCTCAGAAAAGCTATTACCTTGCATCCCCATCCAAAATGAAACAAAGTTCCAAAATACCGTTTAATTAGGTAATCAATAGCTTGATTAGCTTCTCGAAAGGCTTGTAAGCATTTAAAATGAAGGATAGCAGCGATTTTGAAACGAATATTCCTCGATATGGAATGTTGGTGCAAATATCCTGATCCACGATGCAGCGGTAACAAAACCACCCTCTAAAATGATACTTTCGACAAATGACCCATCCATGACAGTAATAGCAAAACCGTCCTCTAAAATAATGCCCTTTAACTAATGGCCCAACTACTGTCTCCTGATAAGTAAACCATATCAAGCTGCTGAAACTTCAATAGAAAGAACATATACTGTAAGCTGCAGCACTAAGCTGTCCTACCAAATTTCAAATGATAAAGCCAGCACCAGCAGAAGAATACGGACTCATCAAAGTTGATAAAGGACTCTCCGTAGAGGACCTGTACCATTAATGGACCTGTGCCATTATATTTGGGCCTTACCTCGAGGACGCCCTTTAGAACACATCGATCCAGCAATGAATCGGGGTATTTAATGATTTAAAGACAATAATACCAATTTTTTCTGTGTTCGCTAGATTTCGCGTGCCAAACGAGAATACTTTTAACCAGCATCCATCCTAGCTGAGCAATTTGCGGCATTTATAGAGTAGATGACAACCAAGTACGACATAGGTTAGTAACTAAACTACAGGTGGAAATCATTGAAAGACTCTAAGGTAGCGTTTGATAGGAAAAATATTATCCATAGATAAGTGTATGGGATAGAGTTTGTCCCCTAGCTATCTCTAGGGATATCCCTCGACTATCCCATTGATCATATCAAATGCAAAAAAATAAATCCATAGGATAACCTTTTTTTACTCTTATTTGAAGGGATAACCAGCTATTCCTGCATTCTCTAGGGAATAAATTGAGGGGATATCCTATGATTAACCATGGATTATCCCTTTGGTTAACTTTATTCCTTGCTATCCCTTATAGTTATGGCTTTTAGGAATAAGAGGGGATATCCAAAGGATATCCGCTCTTATCCCCTATTTCAAACACTACCTAAGAGTCACATGGTTAAAGAGCTTCAGGCCCCACACACCAGATGAATTCCAGTTATCAGTTTCTTCTAATTTCTCAAGCTCCGCTAGTACAGAAGTAAAAGATGCTTCACGCGCAGCCTTACCAGACAAAAATCACAGCAGATAGACCTTTGTCAAGAGGGATTACGTTAAGAACTTCCACTTAACAGCAGTCGATAGCCACCAAAAAGCTCATTCCGAGATCCTATGAAAAATAATCTTTCAGAATGCCAGCAAAGAACTCACAGTAGAGTCGAACCAGATCGGGTCAATAGCATCTCGCCATAAACTTAACAGTAAGCGAGAACCAGTAAAATACCCTGTTTGGTCAAAACCAACCCACTAAGAATATCAACCCCTGAAAATTAGATCCCTTTCCTCTACAAGATCATTTTAACTAAAAAACTGAAAAAAAGGGAATGAAGCAAAATAGAAAGAAAGCCAGACGGAGTGCGAACCTACCACAAGTTTTCTCGCAAATGACACATGATGCTTTCTTGCTGCCCCCCTCTTAGCCATCTCTGTTGCCTCCCTCAAAAAGAAGCAATTACGAGTCCATAACTTACAAACAGGCATGGGGAGCACATTTCCACATCATAAATTGATCTTCATCCCCATACCATCAAGCATAGGAGCTCGAAATAAAAATGTAAATATAGCTATCAAAAATATCTGCAACCCTATCCCCAATTAACTAGCAAGCACTCTTGCTCCCTGTCAGCTAAGCCTGCAACAGGATCATAGGAATAATCAGGTGTTCTACGAGTTACATCAGGTTCTCCTCTCCTTGGTGCTGGTTCAAACTGCAAACATGAACACACAAGCTTAAAAGCTATTTCCAAAACGTAGATTGACAACAGAACTCAGTTAGCCTGAGTTTAGGAACTTCACAATGCAACCAATAGTCCATAATACTTGAGAAAAAAGGCTATGGAACTCAATAAAAATGAGGATCAAGTAACATAAGTAGTTCAACCATGCACTATCTAAAGTTGACATCTGGCAAAAGTATAACATGTGCCTGCAACGCAAAGTTCAGACTTCATCCACCACTTTACTGCATCAATTAAAATATGTTCAGTCATTTATTGTTATTCTATATATTTGTTTGAATAGCATCTCTCCAATTTATCCTCATTTTTATGCCTTCCCAGCTCATTATGATGAAGGGATATCTCTCCTTTCCTGTTTCCCTGTAATTATGTATAAAATTACCAGAAGTAACCATATCATCCGGCTTTTCGGGTCTGGCTTATTGGATCCTAATTTGGCTGTACAAGATAACAGCAATAATAGATTTAAGGTTACAATATTGTAATATGTTAAATAGTGCATCAGAATATGGGAAATAGCATAATATATTATAAAATTATTAGAGCCCAGGTTCACGGTTTTGGTACCAAAGTGCATATCAAGAGGAGATCAGTATGGTATGATACCAGTACCATACAGCTACCATACCTTCATGCACCGAGCCATACAAATACATCAGATTTTTTTTTTTCAACTCTTAAAACTTCTTTTATTTAGTCTTGACCGAAAAATAGGGTTTTATAATTTTTTATTTTGACATGTAATGCACTTTAATTTTTGGAATATAATATCTCCTTTACTTTCTATATGTTAATTTTGTATCCAAAAATATATTTTAATAAAAAAATAAATATAAGAAATTAAGAAGGTTATATCATTAGTCCCAAAATCATGCCAAAATACAGAATTTTGGTATTTTTTTCTATTTTTTTTAATTTTGTCCCTATGCAGGATGTAAAAGAAAGAATCAAAGATAGAGAGAATGGGGTTTACCTTAAATTAGACCTCCTGCTCACCCTTCCACTCTCTCCCTTTCTTTCTCTTCTCCTCTCTTTATCCTCTCTTAACTTGAAACAGAGGGAGAAAAGGTCGTCAGGCCCTTTCTCCCTCGTTAATTGAGACCCCGAACAGGTGCCAAGAGGTTCAGCCCAATATGGACCAGTTTGCACCAGTTCAGGTACAAATGTGTACTGAGACAATGGTACAGTACATTACCAATCAAACCAAGCAGTTCTTGTATGTCTTTGATTATAGCCATAATACACCTATTGATATATGCTTTACCATCACGAGGAAAAGGTACAGAAAAGTTTGAAATAACATCCAAGGAAACTCCAACTAGGAATTCTCTAGTGAATAATGATTCATAAAGCCAAAACTAATTTATTAAACTTAATATATTTAGTAACATATAACAAAACAACACCAGCTAGCGCCCAGCTGATGGCCCTAGAAATGTCTGCATATCCATCATGGTAACACAATCGTTCAGTGATAACCCATGCATTAGGCCATTGAACATTTGTCTTGTTGCTTGATGAGGTCTGAAGGGTAATGCTGTGCTTCCAGAAGAAAAGCTCACTTGATTTCAGATTTTGAGAATATCCAAGCTTTGTGATCAAATAACAATTTAGCTACTCCAACTAGAAAATTCTCAACTAGACAACAATTTAAGCAAATTCTTTGCATAACTTAGAATAAAGTAACTTGCTCCTTTTCCTTCATATTCTGCAACATAACATGGTCTCATACATTACACTTGAGGTACAAGTACTGACACGGGAGAGAAAAGGGCATCAATTACACTAAATGCAACGCTGATGCTACCAAAAAAATTTATTTTAAGCAACTTAACCAGATATTTATATAGTTTTATGCTCACAATATTGGATTGCTGATGCATTTGTTATAGCAGTCAATATAGGGGATGAAAGGGAAGATGTAAGCTCTATTGCCTGAAATATGACCTCATATAAATTATCCCTGGTTTAGAGTAGCTATCTCGAGATGACCATTTTTCTGAGGTTGTCACACAAATTTTATGTATTGAAACGATATATGAATTAAAGTGTATGACCTCAATGATATTTATCATCAAAATACTCTCCCAATGTCCCACATATCAGTCTCTTGATTCCCCTCTTTAATTTTCTGTTATCATCCACAAAATTTAAATCAAATCTAATTAAAAGGTTCAAAAGTCAGTGGATCAAGAATTCTCATCCTTCCTTTCTTTTGGTTTTAAGCAAAGATCTCAAAATTGTTGTATGTCAAATTAAAATCAATCACAAGAATTGTCCCTCTAAAGAAAAAGAACACATCATTTGGAAAACTCAGTGCCAATATAGTCAAATTAAGTCAAACAACTAGTTTTTCTGAAAAAAGAAATTATGTTGATAGTTGCTTACATCTGTTAGTAACATTAGTCAAGTCAGAGACAATATGTTAAGTGTTAATATCTTTCATCCACATAAATAAGTTAAAGAGAAAAACCGGTCAGATGCATAGAGTGAGGAGCAGGAAGGGAAGAAGCAAGACCTGGATAAATGTGTGTCCTTTGCAGTCATCAACTTCCAAGATTGAGGCCATGTTCCCACATCGGTAGCAATAATTAGGTGCACTAAATATGGTCACCACCTTTTGCTCCTGTTCAATGATAATATGATAAAGAACAAATTAAACAGAACAGCTAGCATAAAATAACATGATAAACAAAACTGTTAGCATAAAAGAAGAAACAAAACAAAACAAAGAACAAATTCTTACATGCCCCCAGTTATATCCCTCCATAACTAATTGATGAGCTCTAGCTATCAGTTTAAGGTTGTTGGTATGATTGAATTGCTCTGATATATCCTGAAATTAACCAAATAGAATTGAATGAAGGCATGGATTAATTTCAAATATACATTATGAAAGATAAGAAGTCAGCAGTGTACTTGTCCAAAGGTATATCCAGCACCACGAGGCGAAATACCCCAACCACATCGGTCATCTGGGTCTGACCATAGCAGATCACACATAGCACCCTCATGAGGAACTTCTTGAACACGATCAAAGTTACGTATGTTGTCAAGAGTCTCAACAGATGGAGACAGACCACCATGAAGGCAAAATATTTCTGATTCAACCTTCAGAAATGCAACAGTAAAATTGTTTGAATGATGCTAATAATACCAACAGAACAAGAAGCAGACCCCAATGATCAATCTGAAGTCAACAACTGGCATATGCAGAGGTTACAACCAATTAAGCATTAAATGCCACAAGCTAGCTAGCCAATTTGACAAAGTCCAGATATAATTCTGAGAGAGAGTTTTGGCCATGTTTTAACAGCATGCTTCATAAATTTATCCCTTACAGTCAAAAGATAATACTAAAATGATAATCTTCTAGCTAGAAGCCAAGTCACAACAAAAATAGCTTCTTCGTGACAAAGTTTAGACAGGACATCAGGCAATAGTCTCATTTTTAATTAATTTTGAAATAGAATGAATATAATAACCTTTTTTTAAGACTTCTAGAAAAGATGGGGAAAAAAAAACTTGAACCAACTAGTGGTATCAAAGTATATCCCTCTTCATCATCATAATATCCACACAAATAAGTATCTTGCTTTCAACCTCTGTTGAGATATAACAAAAATATGACAACAAATACAGAAACAATAGCAAAAAGATCAAAATCAATATACATAATAATATTAGAGTCACTATATTTAAAGCAATATTTACATGGCAAAAAGAAAAAGTTAAAGGAATGGAATTAACATTTTTAAACTCTTTATACACCAAATTATCAAATTAATTGATTGATTATGATTAAAATATCAACTTGCAGAGCTATAGGTAACCAAACATAACAAGTTATTTTTTCCTTTATGGCACCAAATGTGTCATTGTTATATGCTCCTATCTTGGACAAGCTTAACTAATTTTAACATAATTTTCAGCCAAAGATTCTAAAATTATGTTAAAATTGTGTTAAAACTGAAAATTAATTAAGCTAATCTCTATTTAGAACAATACTTTGTTCTGAAACCTAAAACTTATCATAGTTTACTTTTCTTAAGCAGAAAGTGACAAAAGTGGAGATCTCATGAAACATTTATAGTAATAAAGCAACCCAGGAAGCAGGCATGGCAGCTACGTTCCAAAGAAATTCTGAAGTGGGTTTAGCAGACTGGGTATAACATTCAAGCCATTAATATTCCTTTTTAACTTCTGGCTACTTAAATAACAAACATCATAGTAAGCCCATAGCAACAGATAAAAGTTTTATTTTTATGTTGTACCATCATAGTGGCCTAGGCAGGTAAAGGGTTCTCAATGGGCCAGGCTGGGACTAGGCCTGAAGCAAGCCCAAGGTTTAAACGTTAGACCTGAGCCTGGCCTGACCCAGACCAAGTCTGATGTTATCAAACCCAAGCCTAACCCTACCAAGAGTATTCTTGTTCTCAAGCCTGGTCAGGTGCAAAATAGGACCTATCTATTTTTTTATCAAAATTTCATCCGGGGCTCAACACATTATTTGGACCTCTGTTTTCTTGCCTGAGCCCGGTAAAAAGTTCTAAAACTTGAGAATGCTAGTTTTTTAACTCAGGTCTTCAAGCCATCCAGGCTGACCCAGCCCACTGACAGCCCCAGGTGGGTGCATATACAGCCCTTATTTGCTGGGAACGGGAGTAATCTAAGAGTTGGCCCCTCAAGAAAAAACAAAAAGAAAACTTCGGAAGCAATTTCACCACCCTAAGCAGAAGTTTCCACCTGCAAAGACCCAAGCTTCATACAAAGCCAGATTGCTGCACCTAACACTGGAATCATTCAGCACAAGAATAAAAGTATAAAATAGTAGGATTGTGGACAATGTCGCCAATACAATTTTAATATGACAAGAAGTTTCATGGCTGGTAGTACTTCTACTTATTACTGTAGAAAAACTGAGCCAGCTAAAAATGAAGCCATGATTTCCTGTTCTGCTTAAACCATTTGCTCTGGAACAATAGTTTCTATACATAATACCTCCAGAGAAATAAAAGCAGTGCTCAGCCCACAGCTCTGAAAGTAAAGCCGTGACAATAGCCATTGCTATAAAATAGTTCTGATAAAAAAACAAGATAAGCATTATTCCTTTTTTTCATAAAAATAAATATGTTCTGCATTGCTATGGTCTATGCCACTTAGGATTACTTGGAACCAATCTCATCAGTCATCAAAAATCATAAGCAATGAAATGTAAATCACAAACAAGCTATCATGATTAATAAGCTTGCGAACAGTGAAGAAGAAGCATTATGGTATGGACCAGTTTTGTATTTAAATGATGGAAAGGATTCTCAAAATTATTGATCACCATTTCCATAGCACAAAAAAAAAAATCACATAAAGGGCATAGTCTCTAGAAAATAAGTGATCATGCTATGGAATTTCATCACAAGCTCAGAAACAAACCAATGCTGTCAATGGAAAATAGTCAAAAAGATCTGTGAAAATCTTCCACACATTTGCATTACCATATCTGTCAATGAGGAAAACTAAATGTCAGTGCAAACTTAAAAGATCCATCGGCCAGAAATGAGTCTCATAATGAAGCATAACAGCTCCAATCACTTGGAACCAGTAATATCAAGGCATCAAACAGTTACATGTATTGAGTAGCTACTTTTGCTAGGAAAAAGATGGAAATTCCAATGCAGATTTCAAATATGACTAGAAAGAAAACCATAAAATTAAACTATGATGTACTGCACTTCCTTCAAAAATCAAATTAATAAAACTAACTCAATGTGGAAAGTACAATAGTCATCAATTTTTACCTAACCAAAATGAATAATTTAGCATCCTTTCCTATTATACTCCTACAGTTGCCACCTCAGATAGATTTATATAGGACTTCATAACAGACAAGATTTTCTAAGCATTCAGGTTGTCTGGCTTCTCATAACTGTCAATTAGGCATCTTCTCTTTACCATTATGATTAGATTTTTTTTGTTGCTCAATCACTAAACGGATTCATTTGAGTTTACTCCTAATTTTTATAGCAAGGACACATTCACAGCCAAAGAATTACTTGCTCACCCACTCGCACCACAATAAGTTAGAATATTTAAGTCTTGGCATTTTATCGACCCAAGATACACTAGCTCTTATTCATCAAAGCATACACTATATTTTCAGGCAGGAGTGAGTGTAATGCATTCACCAAATGCTCATGAAAGGTCAAGATATGTGCATCTTTGGTCCAAACAAGCAGGAAAGAGAACAAATTGTAACCTAGTGAACTAGAGCATGATCAAGGTTAGGTTTATTAGTTTCTAACCTAACTGGCACTGCTCATCAAAGGCCCATTCACAAGGTGGACAAGAGAATGAAGGCTTGGTGGTTTTATTGAGCTAAGCTAAAGCAATTCAGGCACAGCTTGTTTAGGCAATGAGTGAGAACCACAGAAACATATTTTTAACTTAAACTCATAGCAATTACGAAATATACATATAAATGTATATTTATGCATTTATATATTTATACAGTTCAAACTAAATTGATTAAGCAAGTTATGCGGAACTCAAGCTCCAAAAGAAACTATTTAAGTTCTGGTCTCTAGCATTGCACAAATTCTTATAATGTGAGAAACAAAACCAAATAGATAACTTATACACAATGACATATTTGTGTATTCTATAGATAATAAAGCAAAACACAAGCTACAAATTCTCAAGCTTGTCAGGAAACTATTTGAGATCAGGTCTCAAACAGAAACTTAGTTCATTAATAAACTGAGCAACCTCTTGTGAAATGGAATATCAACCCATTGTGAAATGGAAAATCAACCCAAAAACAATCTCCAACAGTATCAAAAAAAAAAAAAGGAAGGCATTTACAATAGACTTCTTTGTGCAAAAGAAACAGGACAAAAAAAAAAACAGAAAACTACATTAGAAAACAAAGTTAATATGGCATCTGATATGTGTCATGTGAGATAATTGAAAAAAAAATGGTAAAGTAGGCGAATACATCATGAATCAGTTTAACTCAGATTGTAGAAGAGTAATATATCACTAGAATTGAGAAAAACCGCTAACAGTCTTTTTGGCTGCACAGAGGTCAGACAGAACGCACAGCTGTTATTTGATTGATCCACTTCATGATGTTCAGAATGATAACTAATATCACCTTATTACCAACTTGATTCTTGCTTTCAACAAGTCATGTATTTACTAGTTTGCAAATCACTTATAGCTACCAGACTTGGACTTTTACAATCATGTTGGCAAAAGTTGGGCATGGTTGATTAAACCCATGAATGCTCACCAAGTTGACCTTGGCCACAAGGACCATAGTTGACTATGTCACTTCCATCACTGTTAAAAAATTCCATCATGTATAATATCAAATCCAGATTTTTCACCTTTAGTGCTCATTTGGTTGGAGGGAAAATAAGGGCAGAAAACTTTTCCGTCCTTATTTTCCAAGGTTTGGTTGAAAAATAGGGAGAAAATGAATGTTGGGGCCCCGCATATATTTTCTCCTCCGTCCATCAAAAAACTTTTTCCATGAGGGAGGTAATATTTTAACTTTTTCAGTCCCATGAGAAAATTTGCTAACACCAAAAGTTCAAAATTGCCCTTTGACTTTGTTATATTCCTTCTCTATATTTATATTGCATTATTATAACATATAAATAATATAATATAATATATTAAATTATATCATATATTATAATATATAAACTATATTATATTATATTTATTATTATATTATATACATAATATAGTATGACATACTACATTGTATTATATTATATTATAATAGAAAATTTATAACATAATATAATATATGATTATAATAGCTTATTATATTATATTATGTTATATTAATTCCAATGTAATCTTTAGTCTAGGGGTATTATAGTTAAATTGGTATTTTTTTCATGCAAAATTATCTCCAACCAAGCACAAGAAAATATTTCAGAACTATTTTCTGATACAAATTTTCTATCAATTGTCAAGCAAACGTGGTAAATTTATTTTTTCCTACAAATTTTTTCTAGAAAAATGGATCCTAAAAAAGCTTTTCCCATTAAAACTTTTCTTAGGAAAGTACCAAATGAACACTTAGGGAACTTCATTTTCAAGAACTCTTCCATAAAACTTTTCATAGATGCCATAAGAACAACCCTAAGGTTCACATGAGACATTTGTCCAATGCCCCAAATGCACAGTTAAACTACTGAACAGATTCATATATAGAAAATTAGAAACTAATAGTGTACCATGTTACGATGTTAAGGAATTTTGCCATATCAATATCACATACCAGTAGGCAACAAACAGTATATAAGTCAAGAGCATATGCTAACAAGAACTCACTTTCGTAAACACTCATCATAGAATCCATAAACTTGTGTAATCTGCAATTCAATAAAAACAGAAACATCATTAGTTCAGATTCTTCCAAATAAATAACCAATTTTGAAATTATAATCAGTCAGTTACATTAACTTTATTTAACATTTAAAATTCAAAATATAATTGAATCTAAATTATGTCAAAGAAAAAATGTCAATAACATACCTGACGACTTTCATGGTTTCCCCTAAGAATGGTAATGCGTTGAGAGTAACGCACTTTCAGGGCCACCAAGAGCTACCCAAACATGAGTCAAATTAATCAGCACACATAAAATTTTACCAAGTTCTACTAGCCTAGATTAAAAAAATGGCAATTTAATGATACATAGGATGATTGCAAGGAAACTCAGAAAAAATCATCATTCACTCTGACCAACATAGTATAAAATCCATGAACAAAAGTATCTAGTCTTATGCCTTCTATCTAGGGCTTTTTCTTCTTATCTTTCACTATGATTTAAATAGTCTAAAACTTGTTACAGGATAACTGACTCATCCGACTTAAATTGGTGACACATTTTAAATAATGAGCAACTAGCATGCGTGCTAGTCTATATCCAAGAAAAAGGGAACAAGAAAATGGGCTCATCAACCAACAGTTAAAAAATATTTTAAAAAAATGCAATCTAGCTGCAAATGATGATTTAAATCATTGTCATCAAGAACTTAACAATCAACCAAAAGAAAGAAGACATGATATAACACAAGGTTTCAAATACCGGTGCTGGAACTTGCACTAGTTTTTGCTAGAATGGTACAGTGCAGAGTCCCAAGACATAGTACGGGACTTCATCCCCTACTGACACTATAACAGTGCCAAAAACCTGCCAGAAGGGTATTCCAGCAGTATTTGAGACCTATATGTAACAACTTTGAGCATTGAGTTCTGCAACAAAAGAGAAGATGATATGTTACTCTTTATAATGTCAAATTGCATGTGCTAGCCATCAGGTCCTGTTGCACCAGTGATATTTTCAACAATAGGCATGTCCAATAGACCATCCATTCAAGGTCACCACGCATCAATAAACTGCTCATCCAAAGGGGGTGTAATTTGCCAGAGCCATCTCAGAGTACAAAAGAGATTCAGTAGATAAAAAAGCAAAACATCTGAATTTTTCACTTCTATTTGTCTCGAGAAGTTATAATGTGGGCAAAAGACTGATACTTCATGTCAAGCTGCCTGTCTTTTAGAGCATTTTTGTTTGCTCAATTCATCTATGCACACACCACTGAGCACTTGCTCAGATCATATCATCCCTAGCCACATAAATGAGGGAGCAGAGACACTATGCATGTTGGAGCCAGACCTCAGGCATATAAGTGAGGCCCTTCTAATCAACTTTCCTAGGCAATTAGCCCCTTCCAATCTAATAAACAGGTTGCCAACTTCCTAGGCAAGGCCAGACAATGAAACCTTTGTACAGCCTACCTGGACTCCTAGGTGCTT
This sequence comes from Calamus simplicifolius, assembly GCA_900491605.1. NCBI lineage: Eukaryota > Viridiplantae > Streptophyta > Magnoliopsida > Arecales > Arecaceae > Calamus > Calamus simplicifolius. The sequence goes on along the minus strand of UESW01002669.1, from coordinate 94,772 downwards.
AGGCAGTCACCTAGGTACAAAAGCTCTCCAAGTTATATCATGCATACTTTCAATCACATACATAAGAATGCCAGTGCACAAAGTTTCAAATACCACTAAAACACAATAGTACAAAAGGTACCATATCATTTTGGTAGGATTTTCACTCTGACACACAATGTGACAACATGAGACAGTCCCATACTGTGTAAGCCATATCTTGTGCTAGCACCTAATACCATACCATGCTAGCAAAAATACTTTAGCATTTGAAACCTTTCATGTGCATATTTATATGTACTCCTTTTTCACCATATATAAGACCATAAACCTACATCACCCATAAATTTCTGAAGACTCAAATCCTCAATAACAACTGATGTAACTAAAAGTTCCCATATCTATCAATTGTCTAAACCAGAGATAATAATTCCTAAGAAGAGGGTTCATCAAGGAAGCTCAAAAAGAAAGTATGGTTACATCAATAACTATGTCTGAGTAAGCTTGAAGGATGATCCTATGAGATTTGCGCAAAGCTAAGATAGTGGGATGAAACATATTCCGTAAGACCACTAAACTAGTGCACTTATTCAAAGAAGAATAAAAATGATAATTTTTTTGGTCAAAATAAAAATGACAGTTTTTTTGCTTGAAAAAAAAAAATGACACTAAATTCATAAGTGTCCACTAAGCTTAAATTTTAAAATTTATCTCTACTCATATCAGTAAAGGCAATCTAACGTGAATCAATTTAAAAAGAAGCTTCACTAGCACCATTATAATTAAAATTTTCAAGATAATTTGCTCCCAAGATGTCTGTTATCAAGTTAGCTAGCTTAGCTTGAATCACTCAAGATGAGGGTTAAATGAAAAAGTTATGAGTTAATTATGAAAGATGTGTCAATACTGACAGTTTCGAAAATTACAAAAAGTGTCATTCCGCAAACTATGATGAAAAATACAATAATATCATAGTATTATATTATTATACTATAATTTTATAATGTTATACCATAATATAATATATAAATAATAATATTATAATTTGATCTAAATATATAATAATAAATGATATGAAATAATGATAAGTTATCATAGTAGTAGAAAATATATTAAGAGTAGTTTCGATATTACATGCTGAGTGATCTTGGATTCCCATGGCATATCAAATAGCTTAATCGTGAATATCCAAAAATCTTTAATCATTAAGACAGCATATCAAACATAATCATTTTAAATCATCGAGGATAAGATGATGCCGGGACAAGAATCACTAGTGATCTAAAATCATCATGATGATTCTATTTCGATTAGCAAATGCCCTTTAATGGTGTTTTTTTGCATACAAACCATTCAAAATTCTGTTTTGCATATATGCCCCCTCAAATTTGCAATTTGCATGCATGATTTTATTTGCACCAAATGCCTTGATATTAATTACAATTAGCAATTACCAACCTAATCAAGGATTACATATATTTAACCATGGTTCAAACATAGTTTCAAATAGTATAAATAAGCTTTGGAGATTAGCTAAAGTTAAACAGTAATAAGGTTCCCAAAAAGGAACCTAACATTAATTCAAACAACTAGCTGACACCAAGTGCATTCATGCAAAGGGCATTCATGCAAAATGCAAATTCACAAGGGTTTATACCATGGTCATAGGAATGTTCTATATTGGATGGTGCACTCCCTTCCAAATCTCCTCAGAAATTCACTTCTACACTCACTTCCTAAGTATTTTTTTATTTATTTTAAAGAGATCTGCTTCCCTGTCCCCACATTAGACATGCTTCCTGTAACCAAGGTATACATGCAAGGCAGTTTGATGGGTATTCTTTTGCCCATTATCTTTGATTGGAGCCCCATATTTCACTGCTGTTTCAATTGAAGTTTCTTTCCATATATTTTTTTCATTCCACCAACTTCTTAAGCTCTTAACCTCCAAGAATTCACCCATAATTCCAATGTACTTAAATCATCTTCTCATCAACTAAAACAATATCAAGAGAAAGTAATGTATGCTATGGTTAATCTTCATGAATATAATTAGTAAGGTCATCTCGAACTAGGCATGTTTAGTGCTATCCCACCCATGATCGCTTTAACTAGAATTTTACTGGTCTTATCCGCATATATCATAGACGCTAGTCACTACCCCCAGCATATGAACAGAAATCAAGTCCAATATACCATCTATGAGCAGATTTCTTCATTGATGCAATATGAATTAGCTTTCCTGATGCAATTACATGCTTTGTCCAAGTTGGTAAAGAACATTTGTAGATTACTTAAACTTCCTCTAAATATTTCCATCAACAGCTACAGCTGGAAAACAATACATAAATTATGTTTGCCATGTTCATTCATTGTCATTGTTGCAATAACATCACTCATGCCAATTCCAAGTTTGAATATGCAAGGAAGGAAGTTCAATCGCTGGTTCACAATCATATTGGTAAAGGGCATTCGTAGGCTACTTATTCTTCCTTCAAATATTTCCATCACTTGGCAAATCAAAAAGACAGCATGCAAATCGTGTTGGCATGAAACCAAACTTATTCATTTTCATTGTTGCAATAACATCCTCATGCTGATTCCATGTCTGAATATAAAAGGTGGAGGCTCAATCTTAGATTCATAATCATATAAAGAAAACTAATGGGATGAATCTATCATCTCCATGTAAAAAATGCAGGAGTGGATTATAAAATGTAACAGAATGCTTGGCACCAAAATATTCAATCACCCGCACTACCCAAATAAAATATAGAAAGATCTGAAAAGATACAGAATCACTAAATTTCTTTCCTTGAAAGCAGAGGTTGCACCACTTATAGGGTCAGCATGATAAAATACATGCTGTAGGAAAAATTGGAAATGAAGTGAACAATGAACCAGTTAACAGGAAAAATAATACTAAAGCAGAAACATATGAATGCTTAAGTCAAACTCTTACCGTAACCGTTTCAACAGAATAATACCCCCGATCTACATAATCTCCCATAAACAAGTAATTGGTATCTGGACACTAGTAAACAAAAATACTGCATTCATAAGATTTCATTAGGGGAATATGCATGAAAATCATTCAATTTCTGGAAATAATGATGGGAAAATAAAAAGAGTAAGTTAAAAACATGAGAGTCATTGAAGATATTTATTAGCAAAAATAACTTGGCCAACACCAGCTTAACATAATTATCAGATTTATTAGCTAACTGCGATACTTATCAGCAAAGAATGGTCCCTGCATGTACGGCTTCACGCACTAGCAACACGTGTTACAGTGCAATATGTTTATTTAAGTGTGTTGTTATGTTGATGGCAGCATTACAAGTTATTGAAAACAGATGTCATCAAGCTTAAATGGTTTGCAAAGAATTAAAACAGAAAACATTCAACATATGCTATCCCAACAAATATAAAAGATTGTTAAAGCTATTTCGCAGGGAAAGAGGAAGCAATTAGAAACAATTGATAGGGGCAATCAATGTTCTAATCAAATTGTACATTTACTTATTTCTTCAGAGCGTTATTCTCTTTGCTTGGTGCTAGTACCTGTTTGACTTTATCTATTTCTTTTATGCTTAGTGTTTAATTCATATCATTTTGATATGAGCAAACCAATACATTGGCGCCACCAGTGAGAAAGTGGAGAAAGCAACAAAAGGAAATAACTGGGGTAATCTGGGAGATTCAGAGAAACCACAGATCCCACCATCCCGAAATTATAAAACTAATGCATTCTACTCGAAAGGTAATTCATATTATCCCCAAAAAAAAAGAGATAAAAAGTGTACAGGATTCTGTTCAGGATTCCATTCATCAACAAACTTCTCCTGCAACCTAGATTCTTTTCCCCACACTTCCCAATGTGCAAAACCTATCAACCACATTACTTGTGCCAGGATACAAAGAGGGCCAAAAATTCACATCTAAAGAACCAATCTACTCAACTCGGCTCATCTAAGCCTTTTCCCAACTACATGGGATCGGCTACGTGAATCTGCTTCCTCCACTCTGCTCTATTCAGGACTAAGCCGACACTCTCTTAATAGGAACGTTCTAGCCCTTCGCATAGTTTGATTTAGTATATTTATGTTTTAGGGGATCTGACGGAGTTTTACGCTGGGTATCAGCTATCTAGAGAAACAATCATTCATATTTATTATCCCTAATGAAAATAAACATAGGATTCTTAAGCAAATTACCAAATATGTAACTACTTAAAAATAAAGAAGATTTCATATGGAATTGTGATGATTGCAATATATCAACTTTATTTATCCTTTATGTTCGTTTTAAATTGAAAAACTTTATCAAATGACAAAGTAAAGAATAGAGAGAGAGAGAGAGAGAGAGAGAGAGAGAGAGAGAGTCATATTCTCAGGAAAATACATTTCCACCAATCCGAAATAGCTCTGCAAGATCATGAAATTGCCCATGAATGTCACCACATATTGTCACAGGGCTTTTCACAGGCTGCAAAACAGAGGAAGAAAAATAGCTTAGTCTTTCCACATATCATTTAATCTATCTTTTGCATATCTACATAGAGGCATAGATATCACATAAGTGTTTTGAGTTATTAGATATCATCTTGCATTGATATATCAAGCTTTTAGCCAACCCCATGTAGTTGGGAAAAGGCTTAGATAAGTTGAGTTGAGTTGAGCATTGATATATCAAGCTTTTCTAGTGCACCGAAATATCAATGCATACAAATAGTGTTCACCTGAAAGGTTTAAAATAATAGAAAATACTGCAGCAATTCACACGCAGTAGCGATGCCTATTTAACATAAACAATAGCAGTTCCCACGTCTAAGATCAGTAGGAAATGAGAACTGAGTTAAACATCAAAAAAAATAAATTAAAAGAGTTGTCTCTTTCAATATCTTTTAAAATAGTGTAATCCAACACATTAATTCAGATTTCTTTTCTTCTCTAGAGGACATGAATGATTAAACCACAAAACTTTTCTCATTCAGTCCATGACTCCACTTTCAGTCATGACATAAACAACACTACAACAGATCACACATCTAAAACATTCCACAAATTATCACACATCTAAAACATTTTAGCAAAGAACAAAAAATTAATCAAATATTTAAAAAAAAATGATGTACATAATTTTATATTTTAACAAATCAGATTGCATGCACTCAACAATGGCAAAGAAAAGAAAGCAAACAAAATTTCATGTGTGTGTGTGTATTTCTACATGTATAAATGAGTGTAGATATTTGTTTGTTTTATCACTTGGGATGGAAATATCAGACTTCAGTGAATCAGGAACCTTCCTTTTTTATTTTTTTTGACAACTACTGGGTGATGCAGGGCCTTTTGATATCTACATTGATGGTGATCATATGCTGATGGTATCAAGTCAGCAAAGTTAAAGGACAAGTTAGAGTAATAATTACAATGATACGGCACAAATCCTTGGATCATCAGATTGGCAAACCAAAATGTATCATAGCCAAAAACAAATTATCAAGTTTCTAAAAGATATCCTGGTTTGTCTAGTTGAAATTGAACATTCATACGCTCTATTACTCTATCTACTCAAGATCTATAAGTGATACTTCATGATAATTAGCCAAATTCCAAAGTTGTTAAGGATTGTATGCAGCAGAGGTGAAAAGTGGGCTGCCTAGCACAGGCACTAGCCAGGTGCCTAGATAGGCAGCCAGAGGCCAAGGTAACACCAATACAATTCATTCAAAATACTAACAAGAATAAGATATGAAAAGAAAAAAAACCGGTCCTGCATCCAAAAATATGAAGCATAACATATCAATTAAAATATACCAAGTCAACGGAAAGTACCAACTTGGCAATTTTCCATACAGTTTCTCAGATCAACCTCATCCTCCTTGCCCAAACTTAATGCAAAAATTAAAGCAGGCACCAATGTGGCTATCAAGCAGCTCCACCCATGGAAGTACCTAAGTGGACACTACATGGCCTCCCTAGACTGCCAAGATGGTAGATTTTTAAGCATCACCAAATTATATTGCCTAAGGCTGTGTTTGATATAGGGAATAAGGGGGGATATCCTTCGGATATCCTCCTTTATCCCCAAAAGCTATAATTAGGGGGATAGTTTTGAAAAAGTTTAACCATAGAAGATAAGCCATGTTTAACCATGGGTTATCCCCTGAACTTATTCCCTAGGGACCCAGGAATAACTAGAGTTATCCCTTGATGGTAAAGCTGTTATTTTAAAAAGTGGTTATCCCTTGAGCTATTCCCTAAATAAATGCTATCCTATACACTTATCCAGGGATAACTTTTTTTGAATCAAGCACTACCCAAGGGTCATACAATAGTTAAAAGTTGCAGATGTGATTCACAACATATTTGTTTCATGTTTCCAAGGCATCAAGCTTAAAGGTTTCAGCTTACAGGTTATAGCATTTGGATGAACTGTAGTTAGATGTTAAGTCCAATGAAATGTCTTAGGGTTTGAATAACTGACGATTTGCTTAATCACCTAATAAAGGATGTGTCAATAAATATTTAAAGATTTTAAGATTCAAGGGGTGTTAAGTTTATCACTGTAGTCCTATACTGCTTTCCTCTTCTCAAGTAATGTCTTTCTCCTTTCTTTTAATTTAGGATCCCCTCTCTTTTTCTTCAAAAAATCTAGTCATTTTCTACATGCTGCATATTCACACCATGTCAAAAGGAATCATGAGAATCTATTATTACGATATTCAATAAAATCTGTGTCTCAGCTGCTATTCTCCCCTCTTCTTCGCTCATCTTTTCCTCTTATTGCTGTTTTTTTCTACTCTTCTTCTTTAAACCCTTCTTCCTTTTTTGCCATTGCTCCCTTCTCCTGTTTGTCCATTCCCCTAAGAAAATTATTTGTCCATTTATTATTTCATGCTTATCACGAACAACATAAATCCTTTTCACTTTTCACCCAAACAAGAGAAGTTGGAGATATATGAATCAGGTTCACCATTATTTGGAGTTGACTTCTATCACTCTTAGCATTTCTCACTACCATCTAAAGCTTCTTCTGACTCCTACCTAGAGTTTCTTACATTAAGTTATGCCAATTATTTAGGTGAGGAGGAACAACCAAAAGACAATGACCACATTTTGAGATTAGAAAATAAACCAATCTTCACATGAGGGATTGGCATATGATGACAACCATGATAAATATGTCGATGAGCTTCATGGTAGTTGTGACCAAGTTGGTGGAGCAGACGAAAATAAGGGCAACAAAATTGAAGATATATATGTTGCTGATGCTCCATTAGCCAATATAGGGACTCCACGCAATGATAAACATCATGTAAAATTAATAACCAAATACTAAGCCAGAACATCTATACACATCACTGGGGGTTAAATATAGCCAGAACATCTATACACATCACTGGGGGTTAAAGAGTGATCCTACAATTTCTCTTTGCTGCAGATCACTACAACAACTTCAACAAAGTGGAAGAATCCAAAACCAAATATTATACAAACTCAAGTTCATCTACACTTCTGATTAGACCTACACAACCTTGGTTGCAAATCACTTCAAGAACTTTGATAATGCGGAAGTATCCAAACAATGTCCCATACAAGCACAAGTTAGTTTAGACAGTAGACTTGCATTCTTCATCATCTTTACTTGATCATAGGCAAGCAGCAAACCTATTCTTCAAATCTTGCAGTAAACAAACTACAACCCCCCCCCCCCCTCCCTGTGAGCAAAAAAAAAATCACATACCGATACAGTACATAATGCAGTATGCCTTTGTATTAACTCGTAATTTGCTGAATGGGGATGATATTTCCATTGAGACACACAACAGGCTGCACAGGGTCAACAGGTATGAACCAATTGAGATTTGAAACCTAGACATGAATATAAACATATATGTTCACAACCTCCTTGGAAATCAGCATTCTAGTTACAAACATTGAACTTAGTATCACGGGTTTTTACCCACAGTAAGCATGGGTCAACATGTTATGGTATCATACCATCTCAGTGTGCTAATGCAAATCTAATCATGTGCATATGTTCATGTTAGGAAACAGAGGTTGCTGACCACCATGAACCAACATGCATGATACAGTACATAAACCTGGACCGATATATACCATCATCTAAATTCTTAATTATGATTAATTTGATTATTGGGAGAAAAGCGATTCAAACAGTTTCATGGTGTTGCATAATGATAGCATTAGGGGAATTTCTCTATTATGCATTGATTTAAAAAACTAATTATCACAAACCTTCACCCAGAGTAATTTATGGAACCGCTGAGTTGGTTTTGAAAACATAAATGGCTTATCGGTACATGAAGGTAATGTTAAAGAAAAACAATAACTAGCATAGTGTCCAAACATGTCCTTAAGAGCTTTCCTAATTTGTTACTGAGTTTTTAGATGACCAATGATTTCAGCATTATTTACATTAGTTCCATTTACAGATCCAACATGTTGCTCTTGAATACTATTATAGTTTAGCATTAAGTAAGCCACTTTGGTTCCTGCCTAGTTACAATATAATAAGTTAAGCTCCAAGCATGTAGTTAGAACTTCATAGGAAAACAAAAGGCCTTGTGAAAAAACCCTAAAAATCCCACAAGAAACTCAAGTGCTGTTATGCAGTCACAGCTTAACATCTATGATAAGCTAAGCTATATTACACTTCTGAAAGTATAGTTGAATTTCATTAAGAACACTTGGCAAGATTATAATTGTCAATTCGTTCTACTAACTATAGCAAAGAAGTTATATTATTTAATCTCAAATACAGACGCTACACCAGACCAAAAATAATGCCATTAAGATTTATGAACTAATAAAAGTACTCATGCCAATATATATAGGCAACAGCACACTAATCTCAGAAATTCTAATTGAATTTAACCTTAGCCCAATCTTCCTTTTTAATATTGTAATTGTGACTCATTTATTTTGCAACAATTATTACACATCTGATGCAAAAAGATAAAAACAAAAAGACAGCACTACAGTGACTATGTTATATTTTATGCTGATGAAGATCGAAAAAAAAAAATTCATACAAGATTCATCGAATAACAAAATTTAGGAAAGGAAAACAGAAATATATCTTACTTGGACATTGCTTTCTTCCATCAAAATTTCCTTAGCCTTGTCACAAAGAACTTTAACCTGCATCAATAATATGACAAATAAAGAAAGAATATTCGAAACGATTAAACAATTAAAATCTTAACTTTGATATGAACAATTTTGCACTTTAAGAGTGTGTGTGAGAGAGAGAGAGAGATTAGCAACAATGTGTACGGCCATACAGTTTCTGAGTTATGATTATCCACAATTCATCCTGGTAGATACAACATGCTACATAGTACAACCATGCACCACCGGATCATAACCAGTCAAATAATCTTGAAGCAGATCCAGGACATTCACCCAGAATATACATCGCAACACTCGTGGATCTCATAAATTTCCCTCCCCAACCGAGGCCCGAAACCCTAAGTCCATATAACCGGACTCAGATCGCAGAGAACTCATTCGAGAAGGCCAAACACCCATTTTACCCGGCAGAAAACGACCGAATCAGCCCTGATCCGTTCGGGAAACGCTCCAGATCAAGCAAATTGTCGGCAATAGAAAAAGATTAAACAACACTTGAGAAGGCAAGTTACATAAAAAGAGATCGCCGCAAGGGAGAGAGTAAGAGGGAGAACCTCTTGCTCGGAGAGTGGCTTGCACTGCATGAGCTGCGAAATCTGCTCGTCGAGGTTGCCATGGGAGTTGCGGGGGCCGAATCCACGTTCATCTTCTCCTGCAGCTAGTCCGGTCCGAGGGGATGCGACCGCAAACCCTAATCCTCGTTCTTGTGGCTTTTCTTCCTTGTCCGAAATCGAGATTTCTTGCCCTCCTCTCTATATCGATAGAATCGTATTGTATCGCAAGAGCGAAAAGGGAAGAGGGCAGGGAGAGAGTGAAGAGAGGAGAGCAGTGCCAGCGTAACCAAAGCACGAAAAAACCCCACCTTCCGTGCGCTTTATATATATATATATATATACAAACGGGCAATCACACTAATATAATTAGATGCAGCTCAGATAGATTTAAATAAAATTAGCTATAAAAAAGAAGGACATAGATCTCGCCTTCAAAATCATGATCCAGTATGCTACGCCACAAAAGTAGCACCCAGTCCGTCGCCGAATTGACTTCACGATAAATATGACGGATCTAGGCACCATCCACCTCTCACAGAATAGACCAAATATCCCAAAGGATCAGATTGCTAAAACCCGAAGGGCAATTCTCCTTCTTCAGCCAAGAAATGACCGACATAGAATCACCCTCAATGAAAAGCATCTGAGCTGAAGAAACCGAACAGCTTAAGAAATACCTGCCCAGGCCACATAAAGCTCGGTCATGGGGACAGAAGAGTCGAGAGTTCCAAAACCTTCCGCAGAAGTCACCATGAGGATCTCGGATAATAAAACCAGAACCAGCAGCTCTACCACGGACACTCTCATCAAAGTTGATTTTGACAAACCCTGGATGAGGGGCTCCAGGAGATGCAAACCGTATACCGGCTCGCTGCCGAAGCAGCAGAGAAACCCAGAGACCATAGTTGTTAGAACTAATACGAGCACAGTCCGCTACCAACAATCTAATCTTCCTCACAATCTTATGAGGAGAAATAGCATCATCAGATAAAATGAGCTGGTTCCTGGACAACCATATCTGATATGCCATGACAGCCCAAAGACCTTTCTTCTGCTGAGAACCCCTCCGTAGATCAAGAAGGAAAGAGGAGCGCAAGGAACCCGAGTCATCTGTCTAATAGAATAGCCAATCATATTCCAGACACATCTAGCTCTAGGGCAGGTGAAAATAGCATGATCTGACGATTCCTCCTCCATACTACATAAAGGATAGGTCGGCTGGATAGGTAGACCCCTCCAGGAGAGAAGACCACAGGTTGGGAGACAGTCCCCCAGAAGCTTCCAAATAAATAGCTGAACCATGGGAATGATAGGAAGCTTCCAAATCCACGCAGCATCCTTCGACCGCTGGGGCTGGGGCCTGAACAACTTCATCAGATCCCTAGAGGGGGCCTTAGAGAGACAGGATCTTTGCCATAGCCTGGAATCAGATAACCGACCAGGAGTAAGGGGCATCCAGAGAATCCGTCGCGATAGTTCTACACCAAAGAATCTCATCACCGAAGGGACATGCCAGGCAGGGGGATCTGAGGAAATCAAATCCTTCACCTTTAAACAAGCAGAGGCATCAATGCTAATAAAGGTGGGCCACCGAGAAAAGGAAGCTCAGAAATCTAGGTATCCTGAATAACATCAATCAAAGATCCATCACCAATCATCCACGAAACATGATCCGAGATAGCCTGACCATAACGACAAACCTCCTTCCAAAAGGAGGAACATCCCCGAGGCGGAGAAATGTGCGAGACTGACAACCAGTCACCATACCTCGCACGCATCAGAGAGCTCCACAAGCAATGCGGCTCGAGAAGGAATCATTGTTAGTAATAGTGCCCTAGGCCTATTGTATGGACATGGTATTTTGAATATTTATAAACATCTACTATTATCATAATTTGCATGTTTATTATATAATAATGTCCTTGAATAATATTATGAATTATTCTAAATGTCCCTAATCAGTTATTGTTGTGGGAATAACAATAAATTAAGATTAGTATGAAATTTGATTGATATTCATGGGATGAATATGTGTATGAGATACAAATCAAATTTATATGTATTTGTTGAGAACAAATATTGGACAAGACCCGCCTTGAGATTAATACATGGATCAAAGTCATAAGTTAATCTCTAGTAGTTGTGTTATTAAATCCTTAGACCTGAGATTGCCATAGTTCTCAACATGAGGAATATTATGTTTTGACATAATCAAACGTTGTCTTTAACCGGATGATTATAAAGATTATGATTGAACATAATAAGAAATGTAGTGAGATGTGAGTGATTAAGATGGAATTTGTCCCTCTTATATAAGAGAGATATCTCTGGGCCCCTCGATGATTGAGACTGAGAAATGCATGGCCATGCTCAAATGAATTGATGGAGATCAATATCATTTGTTTAGTCAGTCTAATTGGGTTTCGAGAAATTAAAGATAGAGAGATATAAGGTTGACTTTATCCATGCCTTATATTCTATCAAGATATCATGTGACAAAAGGATTATGTTAATAGCTACTTTAAGGTTGTCTCGGAACATGAGCTTTTCATTTAACTTGGGTAGTCATAATGTCTTGCTAGAGGCCGCTTATGACTTGTAGGTTCAAAATATGATTTAGGCCTACTGCCAACGTTAATTGAACCTATAGGGTCGCACACTAAGAACGGACAATAATGGTTACGATTTGTTACTCTCTATATAATTTAAAATGATGAGATTATTTTAAATTACAAATAATAATTAGTTGTCATTTAGATTCGAGTTTAATTTTAAAAAATTTAAATTCGTAATTTAAATTGTGACAAGTAATTAAATTGTTACATTTTCTTATTGGATAAGGAAATAATCCATAAAGTTTTTTTTAGTTAAAAATATATATTCCTTATTTTGTAAGGAAAGGATTTAAATTGTTATTATTTAAAAAGAGTTTTAAATAAATATCAATTAAAATCTTAGTTAACCAAAATTCCTAGCAGGCTTGTATATATGTTCGATATATACGTTTTAGAGTCTGTGGGGCATTTGAAAGGTCGTCGATTGGGGCATTTGAAAGGTCACGTCGATTGGGGCTTTTGAAGCGTCATATCTTTTGCCTTAAAGATGAAAAATAGAGAGTTGAAAATATGGGTTCATTTTTGTGAAAAATGGAATGGTTGAACTAGCATTCAAAACCATTTTGGTGTCCGTTCGTGTGTGGATACTTGTAGAGGGTGATCGTCTTTCTGAAAGGCAGCACCTTTGAAGATCCGAGAAAACCCAACACAAGAACAGAAGGATTACATACTGATTAAAAAGGTAATAACAAAAGGTAATATTTTTGTTTATCCTTCTTTCGGTTTTTATGAAACGCATGTGATTCTTGGTGGGTTATAAATTTATTTTGTTTCCGCTGCAATTTTATTCCAATTAGATTGGGATTTTTCATTCCGTAACCCAACAGTGGTATCAGAGCCTCTTGCGTTTTCATAAAAATCGAAACTGCCATGTTTGATTGTATGTATGAGATGTATATGATCTTGGCATGGTTTGTGTTCTTGTATATATATAATATTAGTGTTTGCACGAACGACATAATAATAGGTTTTCTAAGGTGTTAATTGATGAATCTGTTTCCTGTAAGGATTCGTTAATATGATTAAAAATCCGAATGGGATGTTGCAATTAAAGTGTTTAATATCTTGATATATGATTTCGGTGATGTCTTAATTAGATTAATACATGAACTGAATTCACATATCAATAAGGATTTATCAATTGCTGTTTATGGTGGTGCGGATGTGAGCCTTAAATTTATTGATGAGATCAATAAAATCAAATTTTAGGATGAAACTTTATTGTATCTCCAAATTTTAGGAACCGCAGTACTACCTAATCAGAGCGCCTTGTAAATTTAATTGGTTTTAAAAACATGCCTATTTTCTTTAATGCAATATGTATATGCTATATGATAACATGATATATTTTGCATGGTGTGTTGCTTTGCTTTGTATGGTGCATGGTATGGCCTTGTGACCAATATGATTGGCAGGTTTTTATTATTCTTTTACAAGGGTTGTAATTATCATATATGGCCTGCGTGCTATTTTGTTTCATTATAATTTTTCTTTTACTTTTAGTAGTATTTGTTTATTTATTGTAATAAAGCAAGAAGACAAAGCAAACCATTTAAAATCCTGCAATCCAACCATGGTGATAGAGGAGCTAGGTGTCTATGCACATGATGATGGTCAAGTAGACATTATGGTGTTGCTCATTATTACCTAGGATTGACCATTGATCTTCATATTGGCTTATGAAGATCAATCTTGATAAGGTCATACTATGACATGTTTATTATATACATGTATGAGATGCTATGTATGATGTTTCATAAGTATGTGATGCTATGTATGATATCAATGAGTATGTGATACTAAATGCATGATGAGATCTGTTAATCTATCTAGATCCCTCACATAAAATCTTAAGTTGACATGCCATCCATATTTGAACACTTGTCAAGGCTTTTATCACCTTAATGTGGGTTCTACCAAAGTAGAAGTACATTGGGTTACATTAGTGAGGCAAGATGGGTAATGGTGCTACCCATATGTTTAAAAATGGTTTAACTTAATTAGGTTATCAAAACGGTTTTGGGCCTAATGGCATGAGATGGGATTTAAACATGCCGAGACATATGATGTCATAATCCCATAAATTTCTAAGAGTTGCATGAGTTGCAATTGGTAAGAGTTACCTACCTAAAAAACTTAATTTTAAGCGTCATGCCAAAGCTGACTTAAAGTTGAGTATAAATATGGATCTTAGCTCACTAAATTAATATGATTTTATCATTGAGGGTTGTTAATTTAGTGGAGTTTTTCATAATCAAAATACTTAACGAACTTTGCATTTATTGTAGATGGCCAACAATGATAACAATTCTACTATATCACTGCGATCAATCCTTGCGAAGGACAAACTTACTGGGACTAATTTCCTTGACTGGTTTCGAAATTTGAGAATTGTTCTCAAACAAGAAAGGAAGCTTTATGTCCTGGATCAACCTCACCCTGAAGAACCAGCCGATAATGCTTCTAGAGCTGAAAAGAATGCTTATGAGAAGCATCATAATGACTCTATTGATGTTGCATGCTTGATGCTAGCTACCATGAGTTCTGAACTTCAGAAAGATTTGGAAAACATGGAAACTTATGATATGATTGTCAATCTAAAGGAAATGTTCCAGCAACAAGCAAGGCAAGAAAGGTATGATACTACCAAGGCATTGCACTCTTGTAAAATGGCTGAGGGTGCTTCAGTTAGCGCTCATGTGTTGAAAATGAAAGGCTATATTGAGCACCTTGATAGGCTTGGATTTCCAATGAGCCAAGAGTTGGCAACAGATTTGATCCTAAATTCACTTCCTGATAGTTATGATCAGTTTATCATGAACTATAACATGAATGAAATGGACAAATCAATTTCTGAGCTGCATACGATGCTTAAAACTGCTGAACAGAATATTAAGTCCAAGCCTGGCCATATTCTGATGGTTCAAAAGGGAAAGGGCCTTATGAAGAAAAGAAAAGGAAAGGGTAAGGGAAGGGCTGGAAAGTCCAATGCTCAACCCAAGCCCAATCCTAAACCCAAGGCTAAAGCCCCAAAGGAGGGTGTCTGTTTCTTTTGCAATGAACCTGGTCATTGGAAGAGAAACTGCAAGCTGTATTTGGAGGATCTAAAGAAGAAGAAGAAGACTGTGAGACCGGTTCTTCAGGTATTTATGTTATAGAGATTAATTTCTCTCCTTCTAGTTCCTGGGTATTAGATACTGGATGTGGATCTCACATTTGCACAAATGTGCAGGGGCTCAAAAGGAGTAGACAACTGAAGAAGGGCGAAGTTGATCTTCGAGTAGGCAATGGAGCAAAAGTTGCTGCTTTAGCTGTAGGAAGTTATGAACTTTCTTTGCCCAGTGGGCTTTTGTTAGTTTTGAACAATTGCTATTATGTTCCTACAATGTGTAGGAATATTATTTCAGTTTCTTGTTTGGATAATGATGGTTTTTCTTTTATTATTGAGAATAATAATTGCTCCATTTATCATAAAAACATGTTCTATGCAAATGCCGAATTACTAGATGGTCTTTATGTTTTGAATCTTCAAAAATCCAACAATTCTTCTGTCTATAACATAACTACTAAGAAAGTTAAGTCCAATGACTTAAATTCAACCTATCTTTGGCATTGTCGCCTTGGCCATATAAATGAGAAACGCATATCAAAACTCCATCAAGATGGACTTTTGAACTCATTTGATTTTGAATCATATGATACATGTGAATCTTGTCTATTGGGTAAGATGACAAAGGATCCCTTTACTGGACACAGTGAAAGGGCCAATGAATTATTGGGCCTAATACATACAGATGTATGTGGACCATTAAGTTCAGAAGCCATAGGAGGTTACAAGTACTTCATTACATTTACTGATGACTTCAGTAGATATGGTTATGTCTACTTGATGAGACACAAATCTGAATCATTTGAAATGTTTAAATCTTTTCAATATGAAGTACAAAACCAACTTGGCAAGACAATCAAGGCACTTCGATCTGATCGAGGTGGAGAATATTTGAGCCAAGATTTTTATGACCATCTTAGAAGTTGTGGAATCATTCCACAGCTAACTCCTCCTGGAACACCGCAATGGAATGGTGTGTCTGAAAGAAGGAATCGAACCTTATTAGATATGGTTCGATCTATGATGAGTCCAACAGATCTTCCACTTACCTTTTGGGGTTATGCACTTGCCACAGCTGCGTTCACACTAAATCGAGTTCCAACCAAAGCGGTTGAAAAGACGCCATATGAGATGTGGAATGGTAAAAAGCCCAGTTTGTCTTTTCTTAAGATTTGGGGTTGTGAAGCTTATGTAAAACGTCAAGTTTCAAATAAGCTGGAACCCAAGTCTGATAAATGTTTTTTTGTGGGATATCCTAAAGAGACTAAAGGATACTACTTTTACAATCCCATTGAGAACAAAGTGTTTGTTGCTCGGAATGGTGTCTTTCTAGAAAGGGAATTTATTTCTAAAGGAACCAGTGGGAGCAAGGTACAAATCAAGAGATTCGAGAACCACAAGATAACATTGAACCGCCTGTGGATGCTCAAAGTCAACAAACCACTGTTGACACACCACCTGTAGCACAAAAGTTACGTAGATCTGATAGGATACGTCATGAGCCCGAGAGATATGGATTTCTTGTGACTGATAATCATGATGTATTGTTAGTGGATCAAAATGAACCTACTACCTATCAAGAGGCTATGTTAGATCCAGACTCTGAGAAATGGTTAGAGGCCATGAAGTCTGAAATCCAATCCATGTATGATAATCAGGTATGGACCTTGATTGAGCCACCTGAAGGTACAAAGACTATTGGGTGCAAATGGGTTTTCAAAAAGAAAACTGACATGGATGGTAAAGTGCATACTTACAAAGCAAGGCTAGTTGCAAAAGGTTTCAAACAAACTCATGGTATAGACTATGATGAAACTTTTTCACCTGTAGCCATGCTTAAGTCTATTAGAATTCTTATTGCCATTGCTGCATATTATGACTATGAGATTTGGCAAATGGATGTTAAAACAACGTTTCTTAATGGAAACTTACTTGAGGATGTGTACATGACACAACCTGAGGGTTTTGTACAACCTGAGAATTCTAGTAAAGTATGCAAGCTTCAAAGATCCATTTATGGTTTGAAGCAGGCTTCTCGGAGTTGGAATCTTCGTTTTGATGAATCAGTCAAAGAGTTTGGATTTATCAAAAATGAAGATGAACCTTGTGTTTACAAGAAAGTTAGTGGGAGCGCCATTGTATTTCTGGTCCTATATGTTGATGACATTTTACTCATTGGGAATGATATCCCTACCTTGCAGAGTGTCAAGTCTTGGTTAGGGAAATGTTTCTCAATGAAAGACTTAGGTGAAACTGCCTATATCCTAGGGATAAAGATCTATAGAGATAGATCTAAGAGGCTGATTGGTCTAAGTCAAAGTACTTACATAGACAAAGTACTGAAAAGGTTCAGTATGCAAGATTCCAAGAGAGGATACTTGCCTATGTCTCATGGTATTACACTTAGCAAATCTCAGTGTCCTAACACAAAAGATGAGCGAGAGCGCATGAGTAAGATTCCTTATGCTTCAGCAATAGGATCTATCATGTATGCTATGTTGTGCACTAGACCAGATGTCTCTTATGCTTTAAGCATAACGAGTAGATACCAGTCAGATCCCGGTGAGAGTCACTGGACGGCGGTCAAGAACATTCTTAAGTATCTGAGAAGATCTAAAGATATGTTCTTGGTGTATGGCGGATTGGAAGATGATCTAGTTGTAAGTGGTTACACAGATGCAAGCTTTCAATCTGACAAAGATGATTTCGATCGCAGTCAGGATATGTGTTTTGTTTAAATGGTGGTGCTGTTAGCTGGAAGAGTTCGAAGCAAAGCACTGTTGCTGATTCTACAACTGAAGCTGAATACATAGCAGCATCTGATGCAGCAAAGGAAGCAGTTTGGATCAAGAAGTTCATTACTGACTTGGAGTGGTTCCTAGCATCACAAATCCTGTTGATGTTTATTGTGACAATAATGGTGCTATCGCACAAGCAAAAGAACCTAGGTCACATCAGCGATCCAAACACATTCTTAGGCGTTATCATCTCATTCGAGAAATCATTGAGAGAGGTGACGTAAAAATATGCAGAGTTCCAACAGATGACAATGTTGCTGATCCATTGACTAAGCCTCTACCACAAGCAAAGCATGATCGTCATGCTAGGTTCATAGGTATTAGATACATTGATGAGTGGGCCTAGTGCAAGTGGGAGATTGTTAGTAATAGTGCCCTAGGCCTATTGTATGGACATGGTATTTTGAATATTTATGAACATTTACTATTATCATAATTTGCATGTTTATTATATAATAATGTCCTTGAATAATATTATGAATTATTCTAAATGTCCCTAATCGGTTATTGTTGTGGGAATAACAATAAATTAAGATTAGTATGAAATTTGATTGATATTCATGGGATGAATATGTGTATGAGATACAAATCAAATTTATATGTATTTGTTGAGAACAAATATTGGACAAGACCCGCCTTGAGATTAATACATGGATCAAAGTCATAAGTTAATCTCTAGTAGTTGTGTCATTAAATCCTTAGACCTGAGATTGCCATAGTTCTCAACATGAGGAATATTATGTTTTGACATAATCAAACGTTGTCTTTAACCGGATGATTATAAAGATTATGATTGAACATAATAAGAATCATGTAGTGAGATGTGAGTGATTAAGATGGAATTTGTCCCTCTTATTATAAGAGAGATATCTCTGGGCCCCTCGATGATTGAGACTGAGAAATGCATGGCCATGCTCAAATGAATTGATGGAGATCAATATCATTTGTTTAGTCAGTCTAATTGGGTTTCGAGAAATTAAAGATAGAGAGATATAAGGTTGACTTTATCCATGCCTTATATTCTATCAAGATATCATGTAACAAAAGGATTATGTTAATAGCTACTTTAAGGTTGTCTCGGAACATGAGCTTTTCATTTAACTTGGGTAGTCATAATGTCTTGCTAGAGGCCGCTTATGACTTGTAGGTTCAAATATGATTTAGGCCTACTGCCAACGTTAATTGAACCTATAGGGTCGCACACTAAGAACGGACAATAATGGTTACGATTTGTTACTCTTATATAATTTAAAATGATGAGATTATTTTAAATTACAAATAATAATTAGTTGTCATTTAGATTCGAGTTTAATTTTGAGAAAATTTAAATTCGTAATTTAAATTGTGACAAGTAATTAAATTGTTACATTTTCTTATTGGATAAGGAAATAATCCATAAAGTTTTTTTTGGTTAAAAATATATATTCCTTATTTTGTAAGGAAAGGATTTAAATTGTTATTATTTAAAAAGAGTTTTAAATAAATATCAATTAAAATCTTAGTTAACCAAAATTCCTAGCAGCTTGTATATATGTTCGATATATACGTTTTAGAGTCTGTGGGGCATTTGAAAGGTTACGTCGATTGGGGCATTTGAAAGGTCACATCGATTGGGGCTTTTGAAGCGTCATATCTTTTGCCTTAAAGATGGAAAAATAGAGAGTTGAAAATATGGGTTCATTTTTGTGAAAAATGGAATGGTTGAACTAGCATTCAAAACCATTTTGGTATCCGTTCGTGTGTGGATACTTGTAGAGGGTGATCGTCTTTTTGAAAGGCAGCACCTTTGAAGATCCGAAAAACCCAACACAAGAACAGAAGGATTACATACTGATTAAAAAGGTAATAACAAAAGGTAATAATAAAAGGTAATATTTTTGTTTATCCTTCTTTCGGTTTTTATGAAACGCATGTGATTCTTGGTTGGTTATAAATTTATTTTGTTTCCGCTGCAATTTTATTCCAATTAGATTGGGATTTTTCATTCCGTAACCCAACAATCTTGATGCATGTCTGGCCAGAAGAGGATGACGTCTAACAATCAGGGATTGGATCCCGAGACCACCCTCAATGATAGACATACAGATACTGTCCCAGGATAGGAGGTGAATACCATGACCTTCGTGCATAGAAGCCCATTGAAAATCATGAAAACATCGCTCGATCCTCCTCAAGTAAGTAATCGGAATGGTAGCATTCGATAGGAGGTACAAGGGAATGGAAGACAGAACTGAACGAATAATGATAATCCTCGCCATCATCGAAAGGCCTGTGACCTGCCATCCCTCGATGCGCTGGCGAACCTGCCTCTCAATCTCAGCATAATCAAAACAACGGGGCCGTCTTCCCATAATAGGGATCCCCAAATACATCAGCCTATCAGTCTGAGAAGTAATACCCAACAGATTGATAATGGCTTCCCTGGTTTTTCTAGAAGTCTTCGGGCTGAAACATATGGAGGACTTTAGAAGATTAACCTTCTGACCCGAAGCCTGACAATAATGCTGAATAATTGAGTGAAAAGAAGTCGCATTAGCAATAGAAGCCTTCCCCAGAATGATACAATCATCAGCAAAAAGAAGATGAGAAACAAGGGGGCCCCCCGACCTGGTCATAAATGGGACAATCCGCCTATCTAACTGAGCCTGACATAAAGCACGGGAAAGGTCATCCGCTGCTAGAATAAACAGCAGAGGAGATAACAGACATCCCTGCCGGAGTCCCACAACAGAGCGAAAGAACTCAGTCGAACTCCTATTGACGATCAGCGAAAAGGAAGGCCTTTGAATGCAGGCCATAATCCACTCTATAAATAACCCATCAAACCCAAACTCCAAAAGAGAGTGCTGCAAGAAGGCCCAACTCAGTCTATCATAAGCACGCTCCATATCAAGCTTCACAGCCATAAGACAACGATTGGCCGGAGCTCTCTGAAGATCATGCATAAATTCCTGAGCTATAAGAACATTATCTGAAATGGAACGCCCTCTAATAAAAGCCCCCTGTTCAGCAGATATGAGACGAGGGATCACCAGACAGAGGCGGCGGGCTAAAAGACGAGCACAAACCTTATAGAGGGTAGTGCAAAGACTGATGGGCCGAAAGTGATGTGGGAGAGAAGCATCAATACGCTTGGGCACCAAAGTAATAAAGGTCTGGTTCTACTCTGAAGGAATGTGACGAGCTTGGAAAACATCCTGAATGGCCTGAACCACCTCCTGCCCAACAATATCTCAGTAGTGTTGATAAAGAAGGGCGGAAAACCATCAGGGCCAGGGGCCTTATCCGGACCAAGCTCCCAAAGGGCCAACCTAATTTCCTCCGCAGAAATCGGCCTAACAAGCATATTATTATCCATGGAAGAAACCTTCCTAGAAGCCGGAACCTAAACAACCGGGCCCCCGTCACCAGTAGACTCAGCCCATCTGGACTGGAAAAAGTGGAGAAGCATGTCCCTGATAGAGTGGATGTCCTCCTGAATGTGTTCGTCATCATCAACTAACCTCCAAATCCTGTTAGCCGCACGCCGCTTCAGAGTAGCCTGATGAAAGAATCTGGTGTTACAATCCCCATCACAAATCCACTGAAACCTGGACCTCTGCCACCAGTACACCTCCTGTTGCCGAAGAAGGGAGTGATGACGAGCAAGCAGATCCCTAAGAGAGGAGAGGTCTGAATCCACCAAAAAACCTTCCTGATCCTCCTTAGCCTGCAAAATGCTAATATCATCTTTGACCTTTTCAACTTGTCTGACCAGATCCCCCACCTCCAGCCTATTCCATCTTGACAGCCTATGTCTCGTCATCTTAAGATGGCACGATAACTGATAAACAGCATTACCCCTGATAGGAATATGTCAGATCTGAGAAATGATAGAACGAGCAGCAAAATGGCCAGTCCAAAACTTCTCAAATCTAAACTGTTTATGGAGAAGCTGATTATTCTCAGTGGAAATCAAAATGGGGTAGTGATCAGATGCAATCCTAGGGAGGTGAGTAACATAAACCGTAGGGAACCTTAGAAGCCACTGAGATGAAGCCATAGCTTTGTCAAGTCTCTCCCAGACACGAGCAGTCGCTTGACGATTGTTACACCAAGTGAATTGGGGACCAGAAAACCCCAAATCCATCAGCCCAAAAGAACCAATAAAGGATCTGAATTTAGTGATATCAGCTGAGGCAGTAACCCGTCTTCCCCAGCAATAATAGACGAAATACCTTGCACAAGAAGAGAAAGCAGTTCAGACCAAAGAACCCTTCTCTCCCGATAGTCCGTACTGGCGTAAACAGCCGATAGAAGCCATGGGTCAGAAGCCCCCTCAGAGATCATAAGACCAATCTGTTGGTTACATTGATGGAAAGCATCAATTGTAGCAATAAAGGCATGCCAAATAGCCAACATTCCCCCCCGACAACCCTTCAGCCTCCACCGCATAGGAGGATCAAGATCAGGCAATCTGCCTACGAAAACAGGCTAGACTATCACCCAACAGCCTGGTTTCCAAGAGGACACAAATATCGAAATTATGTAACTGCAATAATCTACTAAAAGAGGATCGAAATGAAGGCTTTCGAGCTCCTCTAACATTCCAAAATAGAATCTTCATTTACAAACTAAAGGAGGCTGGGACCCACCCTGGTCCTCCATCATAATGCTATCAGCAAGTCCCCCATTCAACATAGAGCCTTCATCAGACATTGGTAAAGGACAGGCCGGCTGACCTTCCAAACCACAACCAGACTCAATAGAATGGGAAGGCTGCACCAAAGATGAGGACCCTGGACTGAGACCCTCAATAATTCCCGCAACATTCTCCGAGGAAAATCCAACTGACTTAGCTAATTGGGTCCTAACCAGCTCCTGAGCTCCTTCCTGACTACATGGGGACAACTCCAACTGAATTGGAGAAAAGCTGATCAGCCTCCCATCTTTGCAAGAATGAACCTTCCCTTTTCCTTTCCGCTTCTCTAATTTGGAAATAGATCTCGGGGCCATAGAAACCTCTGGTCTGGCTCGCTTAACAGGACCTGGAAAAGCATCCCGACTATCCAGAAAACCTTCTACATCCGCAGCCAATACAAGGGAGGCAAAGGGGTTCTTGGACACCTCAGGAATGTTCAGACAAGACCCCTGAGAACCACCCTTCTCAGAAATGTTCAGATTTGAAACTTGAGTCACAGAACCGGCACACCCCATGTTAACCGGCACGGCCTCCTTCCCTTTTGATTTCAGTTCCAGGTCCCCCCCAGAGTGGCTCAAACCTGCTCCTGGGTCCATTACCACCTTCCTTGCCGACGAAGACCTCCGGCGAGCCAGTTTCACCGGAGACATCCAACCATCAGCCTGAACTTCACTACCCGATCGAGTCCCAGACTTCTCCTTCTTGGAATCAGAGGAAGAACCAGTAGTAGCCGTTGAGGACTTTGACTGCACCAACCCCTTGTCAGCCATCAGCGGACTAGAGGCAATCTTCCTTTGCCGAACTACAATAAGCCATGGTCCAAAAGCTTGGTTCGAAGCAGAGCAATCCCCAGCAGCCTTCTCCGAAATCGAACAAGGACCTCCCAGATGCAGAGTGCCGCAACTCATGCAGATACCCTCTAGACTTTCATACACAAATGGCTGCCAAAAAGGATGATTCAACCCTTGAACACGAACGCCTGGCCGGAGAGGGTGAGTGAGGTCAACTCTGATACATACCATGGCAAACCCCCCTCTATTTTTCACTAAGGTAGCAGCATCGACTGAAACAAATCCTCTCGTTGGCTCTAGAATTACTCTGAGGAATCCTTCCTTCCAGAACTCCAAAGGTAAATTCGACAGCCTTACCCAAACAAGAGCTGACTTGATTGAGTCCTCCGCCGGAGTAAACTCCGGCCTCCACGCCTCAGTCCTTATCACCTGGCCATTAACCACCCATGGCCGCTGCAGAACCAGGTTACTGGCTTCCGGAGAATCAAAGCGAAACAAATGACATTGAAATGCCAGATTGATAGGAACGATCTCTCCGGGAACTCCAGCACGCCTGAATTCATGAATTAAAGCTTCAGCCGGGACCCATTTGTGGAAGGATCGGGCAATGACGGTCCTCAGCTGCCAGGCCGCCATCTCTGCTTCAAGCTCCGCCGCCGGCACCCTTACTACCTCCGGAACGACTCCTCCAGCCTCGCCACCACAGCCGGTGAGAGAGAAGACGAGATCCATTGAAACCCAAACACCCCGGCCCTCCTTCCAGGGATCCGGCCACCAGAAGCCGAATCAGACGCCATCCAAGAAGAGGGGAAAGCAGGGGGTGTAAAACCGAAGAAGAGGAAATGCAAAGGAACAAGGATCATCAGAAGATCAAGAAGACAAGCTTAGAAAACGAATCTTAAAGCATAGACAAAAACAGAACCAGGGAGCTCTTAGAGCACAATTCTTAAAGCTGCGCTTTTATATTGAGAATTGAGACCCGGGCAAAGCCACGTCAGCCTGATTATGATTTAATTGTAAATATCCATTAATGTTAAAAAAAATGCGTATCATTGTCATGTACCCATTTTTTAATGATCTAAAATAAATTTTAATTAAACCTGATTAAAATTTATTATTTTATAATTATTTTTATCAAACGCTGATTCACTTTTGTTTACATCATAGTTATATAAATTTTTATTTAAATAATAATGATAAATTATAATTATAATTATAAATTAATTATAAATTTTTTTGTTTAATAAGAGTCGTGCAAGTGCAAATACATCATGAATCAAGAAGAATTAAATGGAATTAAATCCTAAAACAATATTTTAATTAATAAATAAAAATTAGAACAAAATCGTTTTAGTAAAACCTGAACCCTCTAACGCAATAGCACCGTGGATTTTGGCCGTTAAGGATTGGATAAAATTAGCTTTAAATAATTCATGTTATTGCGATTTAATATCTAAGTAATGTAAGAATAATGATTAAGAAAGGAGAAACTTCCAATACGAGACAAACTAGTGCCAAAAGTAAGGCGATTGATGCGTTATATAACAAATCTTCTACATCGCGCTGACCAATGAACTGTCATGATATTTCATGCCACCGTGCTTAAAAAGTTTATACCATCGTTAAGAATCAAAGTAATACTCTCCAAGAAATGAATAAATTACTATTAAAAGAAAAAAAAAATACTACTTATGTGACTGATTAAGTCACGTTAGGGCTAATGGATCAAGTGATTGATAGAGCCAAGATCGGATGGACCAAGTCAGGACCAAAGGACTCCAGGGTCCCCCTCGGCCTTGGCACCAAGGGACTTTAGAGTCCCCCTCGACCTCAGCACTAAGGGACCCTAGAGTCCCCCTCGGCCTTAATGCCGAGAAACTTCGGGATCCCCCTCGGCCTCGGCACCTGACCTTCACGTGACTCGGCAAATATCTGCAACCGCCACATTCACCAACCATCTACAACCGCCACATGGTCCATCAACCTCCTACAACCCCACATGGCCACCATCGGTTATGGTGCACACCCGACATGACCAGGCCTACCTACCATCTATGGCGCCGCATCTGACAGGAAGAGGGCAGCTAAGTTATCCCTGACAAACTCAGGAAAAGTTGTGACATATCCCTGTCAGCCTTGGCGCCTATCCTCTGCCAAACGATGACATCTCGAATTCAACAACCTTCAAAAAAAGAGGAGGTTAGAGGGGCTTCTAAACAGGTATAAGATCCTTCGCTCATAACGAGAGAATGGATCTGAACTCCAAGTTTTTGGCTAAGTCTTTTAGTCCATTACTCCTAACTGCTTTCCGAGTTACTCCCTTGAGCATCGGAGGGTCCCTATCGAAGTAATCGGTCCCCGAGGACTTTCTTGCAGGATTCCTGCTTGGGGAGGAGGCATTTGAAGATTTCAGGACCCATCCTCACCATTCTTTGGATTCTCACTCTAGCCCGACGTCTAAGGAAAGTGATTTGGCAGCAACAAATTGGCGCGCCAGGAAGGGGGGCAGGCGAGAGGACAAAGAGATAGAAAGCTTCAAAATAACCAGCTACAGACCTCCACTCCTCTTAGAACGGAGAGATGGTGGTGACACGCACCCGAGAGATTTCCACTAGCCACATTAGGGGGCATGGTTAAGGGCCTAAGCAGCAAGAGACCAGTCTCCCTGCTCCCCAGGCCAACCTCCCCACTCCACCTTCGCCATCACCTCAGGACGACTGAATCGCCGCCCTCACCTTACAAGTCCAATCACTTGTGGCGGCAGTTCGTGAGCTGCAACAACAGCCAGCAGCCGCGCGGCATCCAAGGCCATCCTCGTCGGATGCAGGGGCCACTCAACCCAGTCGGCAATCCACCAGTGGGAGACCCTCTCAGGGGGGATCTCCCCATCGTCATGTTTCGCCCAGGCATTGTTGCCCAGATGTAGTAACCCAAGAGGGGGTGAATTGGTTATTTAAAAAAATTAGCTAAGCAGATATATGTGCTTTCAACCCTAATTTGATTTGCAGCGGTGAAGTGGGGTGCACAGAATATTATCAACAGAAAAACAAGCAATCACAAATACACAGAAGTTTATAGTGGTTCGGTGCCAAACTCAGCACCTACATCCACTCCCCAAAACCTTTGGGAATTCCACTAATCGTATCACAACGATTACAACCTCTAGCCGAACCAGGCTAGCCCTCTTGTTTATACGGCACAAGGCAGCCAAAAAAAAAAACCCCTAGCCAAACCAGGCTAGTCCTCTTGTTTCACGGCACAAGGAAGCCAAAAACCCCTAGCCAAACCTAGGCTAGTCCTCTTGTTTAAATGGCACAAGGAAAGCCAACAACAAACCAGGGTTCACTAACCCTTTTACAAGATAATCAGAGTATGTAAAGGAGAAGCTCCTACAAAGAGCAAATATTCAGAATATACTTTACAACTTTTGAAGCAATAAACTCAGCAATAAATGAACTAGGTTGAAGCAGCTGAAGTCTTGAATGCTTGAAAAACTTCAATGATTCGGACGACCTTTCGGAGCAAGGAATGAGCTTGAATGCACAGCAACCACTCAACAAATATTCAATGAAGGCTCTTTTCTTGGATTTTTCTCTCTTTGAAATTTCTTTTTCAAAAATCATCAAGGTGTGCTTCTAATCCCAGCTATTTATAACCATCTAACAAGAAAATATCCGTTAGATACATAAGAAATAAATGGAAATAATAACGGGAAGAAAATATAACCGTTAAACATGTTTTCCTTAAGCATTGAATGCAGATCTCCATTTGAGGAAGGATAAGCACTGCAAAGATTCAAAAATCAAAAGTTAAATATAGCTTGAAATAGCAATAGAGAAAGAGAGAGACAAGGAAGAGCTCTCATAAAAGCTTAGGCGGCGGTGGATAAAAAAAAAAGAAGCTCCAGGTAGCTGAAATATGAATGCCATCGTCCAAGAGTGAAGCAAGGGACCTCAGCTAGCTAATCAGTTAGCTAACCAGAGAGACCAAAGACAAATAAGACGTCCACAGATATCTCTTCAGTCAGCTAGAGGGTTGCTAGTTAGCTCTCCAGCTAACTCACAACAAAAAGCAACGGCCAGCAAGGTAAAAAGCTGAATACTTAGTTAACTAGGCAGCTAACTAAGCAACGGTCAGTTAGCTCTTTAGTTAACTAAATTTGAATCCCTCTCGGCTGCAGGAGAAAAATAAATCAGTTAGTTAGCTGAATAGTTAACTGAATGAAACGTTAGCTAGCTAAAAGGTTTCTCAGCTAGCTCCATAGATAGCTAAACAGTTAACTAAGCAAACGCCAGCTAGCTAAAAGGAGTTGCAGTTAGCTAACAAGACATCCAGCCAGCTAGCTAAAATTTGAGGGAGTTCGGCCAAAGCACTGTGACGAGCGAATTAGTTAGCTGAAGGAATTCCAGCTAGCTAACAAGCTAGCTCACCAGTTAACTAGAAGAAAATGACGTTCGGCCAAAGCTCCTGAGACAAATTTCTTAGTTAGCTGAAAGAGCTCCAGCTAGCTAACAAACTAACTCACCAGCTAGCTAAAAAAGGAGGACGTTCGGCCAGGCACCTGAGACACATTTCTTAGTTAGCTGAAAGAGCTCCAGCTAGCTAACAAACTAACTCAGCAGCTAGCTAAAAAAGGAGGACGTTCGGCCAGGCACTGAGACGAGCATTTTAGTTAGCTGAAGAAACTGCAGCTAGCTAACAAGCTAGCTAAGCAGCTAGCTAAAATGCAAGATCGTTCGGTCCAAACCCTGTGAAAATTTCCCAGCTAGCTGAAAGTCGTGCCAGTTAGCTAAATAGAATAACAAGCTAGCTAACCAGTTAACTCCAAGGCTAATAATCATATTCAAAGCAAATTAAATGAAGTACTTTCTTACCAGTCGATTTTGCATGAAGATACTTACTTGCAAGGCGACCGAACTTCCCTGTATCAATCTTAGAATTGCTTAATTTGTTTTGTAATCATCAAAATCAATCTGGGGTCAACAATCTCCCCCTTTTTGATGATGACAAAACCTTTAAGCAAATAAAGAGCAAGTGTATATATGGAAGTTTAATAAGTAAACAGGAGTAATCAGAAAACATTAATTTCTCCCCTGTCAAAATAAATAAGTGAAATCTTTTTCTTTTCTCCCCCTGAATATATGGAGTTACTATTTTACTCCATTTCTTAATGTATGCAAGCAACATTCTTCTCCCCCTTTTTGTCATTAATCAAAAAGAAGTTTGAAGAGTCTTGCAATAACTTTAAGCATAATAGATCAAGGAGATGTTAACATTCATTACATAATTAAAGCAGTCATGCAAATCAGTACAAGACAATAGATATTACATGTCATTGTTTCAAGTCATAGAGCATAAACATAAACAAGCATAACAAGTTTGTTCAAATACTACAAAACATATAAGTTAAGTACAATCATTTGTCGTCATCAGATGAAGAAATATGCACGGAGGAAACTTTTGTTGCGTGAAGATTGAGGCTTG
>UESW01002669.1:38719-63105 GCA_900491605.1 Calamus simplicifolius | reverse complement strand
CAAAGTCTTTGCACAAAGAATCATTAGTGGCACCAAATATGATATCATCAACATAGATTTGAATAACTAATATATCTTTATTTTGTCTTTTAATAAATAAAGTTGTATCCACAGTTCCTCGAATAAAATCATTACTAATCAAGAATTTGCTTAATCTTTCATACCATGCCCGGGGCGCTTGTTTCAAACCATACAAAGCTTTGTTTAATTTGAAAACGTGGTTTGGAAACAAATGATTTTCAAAGCCGGGTGGTTGTTCCACAAAAACTTGTTCAGCAATATATCCATTTAAGAAAGCGCTTTTAACATCCATTTGATACAATTTAAAATTCATATAACAAGCATAAGCAAGAAGTAATCTAATAGCTTCTAATCTAGCAACAGGGGCATAAGTTTCATCAAAATCAATTCCCTCTTCTTGATTATAACCCTTAGCTACTAATCTTGCCTTATTTCTAATTATATTACCATGTTCATCTAATTTGTTTCTATAAACCCATTTAGTTCCAATAATTTGATGATCATGAGGTCTTTCAATAAGAGTCCAAACATTATTTCTTTCAAATTGGTTAAGTTCCTCATGCATGGCATTAATCCAATCAACATCATTTTTAGCATCATCATAACATTTAGGTTCAATTTTAGATACAAATGCTAAATTATTACAAGCATCTCTAAATGATGATCTAGTTCTAACTCCTTGAGAAGGATCACCAATAATTTGATCTTTAGGGTGACTAAGAACATACCTCCACCTCTTTCTAATTCATCATTACCTTGTGAGGCTTCAGGTAGGTCAGCGTTCCTTCTTCATTTACCTCTTGTGTATCGTTCTTGTCCTTTAATGTGATGTCCTTGAATTGATCTTCAATGTCATCTGCATCATTTATACCTTTTCCCTTCCTTGATGGAAGATCATTAGATTCATCAAAGATAACATGAATTGATTCTTCAACTACTAAAGTCTTTTTGTTGAATATTCTAAAAGCTCTACTATGTAAAGAATATCCGAGAAAAATTCCTTCATCAGACTTAGCATCAAATTTATCAAGGTTTGATTTTCCATTATTTAATACAAAACATCGCATCCAAAAACATGAAAGTAACTTATATTAGGTTTTCTTCCTTTCCAAAGTTCATATGGAGTCTTTTTCAAAACAGGTCTGATTAATGCACGATTTAAAACATAACATGCAGTGTTAATAGCTTCTGCCCAAAAATATTTTGGAAGATTGCTTTCACACACATGGTACGCGCCATTTCCTCTAATGTTCTATTCTTTCTTTCAACTACTCCATTTTTTGTGGTGTTCTTGGTGCAGAAAAATTATGTTCAATTCCATTTTCATTACAAAATTCTTCAAAAGATTTATTTTCAAATTCTTTTCCATGATCACTTCGTATTGACAAAACAGAAGAATTCTTTTCGTTTGTAATTCTTTTAAATAATTTTTGAAATGATGGAAATGCTTCGTCTTTACTAGATAGAAATAAAACCCATGTAAAGCGAGAGAAATCATCAATAATAACGAAACCGTATCTTTTACCTCCTAGACTAGTGGTTCTTGTAGGACCAAATAAATCCATATGCAAGAGCTCCAAGGTCTAGTGGTTGAAACAAAATTCTTTGATTTAAAAGAAACTCGGGTTTGTTTTCCAAATTGACAAGCATTACAAATCTTATCTTTTTCAAAAACAAGTTTTGGCAAACCATGTACTAAATCCTTTTTAATTAATTTAGATAGTAAATCCATGCTTGCATGAGCTAGCCTACGATGCCATAACCAACTATTATCAGTTTTATTGTTTGTAGCAACTAGGCAATCAATATTTTGATCATGCAAATCATTTAAATTAACAATGTATACATTACCATGCCTTTGACCAACAAATTCATGTTTTCATTAGCAGGATTTTTAACAATGCATAAGATGATTCAAATGTAACATTAAATCCTTTGTCACATAATTGACTAATGCTAAGTAAATTGTGTTTCAGTCCTTTCACAAGCAAAACATTATCAATATAAGCATGAGGTGTGATACCTATTTTTCCAATGCCAATTATTTTTCCTTGGCCATTATCACCGAAAGTAACACACCTCCATCTTTTGCTTCCAAAGTGATGAATTGTGATTCATCACCGGTCATGTGTCTTGAGCACCCGCTATCCAAGTACCATTGTCTTTTAATTGCTCGGGTTGCAAGACACACCTGCATACACAATTTCAATTTTTGTTCTTAGGTACCCAAGCTTTCTTGGGTCCTTTAGGGTTAGTCAAAATGGTTCCTTTTGGATCCATATTTTTCTTATCTTTTGTGTTTGACAAATATAAGCTTTGTGTCCAATTTTTCACATTTAAAACATGTAATTTTAGTAGAATCATCAGCATGCTCATAAATATTTTTAGAAATTTTTGTCTTTCAAAATATTGTATCCAAGACCAGCTCTATTGTAAACAGCTCTTTGACTATTTAAAATTATTTCTAATTTTTCTGAACTTAGACTAAATCTATCAACAATTGGTTTTAATTTATTCACTTCATTTTTCAAATCTTGGTTTTCCTTTAACAATGATTCATTATCCTTTGAAATTCTTTCTTTTTCAAGAGTAAGATTTTTGATTTCATTTTTCAATTCTTTGCTTTTTGAACTTAAATTTGCAAAATCATCAATAAGTTCATAAAATGCACATTGTAATTCATCAAAGGTAAAGTCATCTAAAAAGTTAGGGCTTACCTCATCATTATCAGCCATGAAGCAAACATTGGCAACTTCAGTTTTCTCTTCATTTTCTGAACTTGTAGCTTCACTGTCGCTCCAAGTGGCCATCATTGCCTTTTTCTTTATTCTTCTAGATGCCTTCTTTAATAGTGGACAATCTGGTCTGATGTGTCCAGGCTTCTTACACTCATAGCATGTTGGAGGTTCACTCTTTTCCTTATCTTTGCTATGATCTCCTTTGACAAAATGCTTTCTTTTTCCAAATCTCTTTTTCTTCATGAACTTTTTAAATTTCCTTGAAATAAGTGCCATATCATCATCTTTCTCACTATCACTTGTGGTTTCTTCACTCTCATCTTCTTGAGTTGCACTCTTCAATGCCATGGTCCTTCTCTTCTTTGAATCATCTTCATCAATATGTTGTCGTTGCTGAAGTTCGTGAGTCATCAAAGAACCAACCAACTCTTCAAGTGATAAGTTGTTGAGATCTTTTGCTTCTTGAATTGCAGTGACTTTTGCTTCCCATGTCTAGGTAAAGATCTTAAAATTTTTCTAACTAGATCACTGTTAGCATAAGATTTTCCCAAACTTTTCAAACCATTAATGATATCAGTAAATCTAGTAAACATATCAGTGATATTTTCAGCAGGGTCCATCTTAAATAATTCATACTTATGAACAAGCATATTTATTTTGGATTCCTTGACTTGATTTGTACCCTCATGGGTGACTTCAAGTCTATCCCATATTTTCTTAGCAGACATACAATAGATATGCGATTAAACTCATTTGCATCAAGAGAGCAATAAAGAACATTCATAGCCTTAGCATTTAATTGAGCTAATTTCTTATCTTGCTCATCCCATTCACATTCAGGTTTTGCAATATTGACATTTTCAATCATAATAGTGGGTGTGTGAGGTCCATTAATTATGATTCCCCATAAATCATAATCTAGTGCTTGAATGAAGATTTTCATTCGTGCTTTCCAATATGTGTAGTTTGTTCCATTGAACAAAGGTGGTCTATTAGTTGATTGTCCCTCAATCAACATGGAATTCATTGGGATTACTATTGATCTTTGGCTCCAAGCTAATTAAAGCTATAGAAATCAAGAGCTCGCTGCTCTGATACCACTTGTTGCCCAGATGTAGTAACCCAAGAGGGGAGTGAATTGGGTTATTTAAAAAATTTAGCTAAGCAGATATATGTGCTTTCAACCCTAATTTTGATTTGCAGCGGTGAAGTGGGGTACACAAAATAATATCAACAGAAAAATAAGCAATCACAAACACACAGAAGTTTATAGTGGTTCGGTGCCAAACTCAGCACCTACATCCACTCCCCAAAACCTTTGGGAATTCCACTAATCGTATCACAACGATTACAACCTCTAGCCGAACCAGGCTAGCCCTCTTGTTTATATGGCACAAGGCAGCCAAAAACCCCTAGCCAAACCAGGCTAGTCCTCTTATTTCACGGCACAAGGAAGCCAAAAACCTCTAGCCAAACCTAGGCTAGTCCTCTTGTTTAAATGGCACAAGGAAGCCAACAATAAACCAGGGTTCACTAACCCTTTTACAAGATAATCAGAGAATGTAAAGGAGAAGCTCCTACAAAGAGCAAATATTTTTTGAAGCAATAAACTCAGCAATAAATGAACTAGGTTGAAGTAGCTGAAGTCTTGAATGCTTGAAAAACTTCAATAATTCGGATGACCTTTCGGATCAAGGAATGAGCTTGAATGCACAGCAACCACTCAACAAATATTCAATGAAGGCTCTTTTCTTGGATTTTTCTCTCTTTGAAATTTCTTTTTCAAAATCATCAAGGTGTGCTTCTAATTCCAGCTATTTATAACCATCTAACAAGAAAATATTCGTTAGATACATAAGAAATAAATGAAAATAATAACGGGAAGAAAATATAACCGTTAAACATGTTTCCCTTAAGCATTGAATGCAGATCTCCATTTGAGGAAGGATAAGCACTGCAAAGATTCAAAAATCAAAAGTTAAATATAGCTTGAAATAGCAATAGAGAAATAGAGAGACAAGGAAGAGCTCTCAAAAAGCTTAGGCGGCGGTGGATAAAAAAAGAAGCTCCAGGTAGCTGAAAATATGAATGCCATCGTCCAAGAGTGAAGCAAGGGACCTCAGCTAGCTAATCAGTTAGCTAACCAGAGAGACCAAAGACAAATAAGACGTCCACAGATATCCCTTCAGTCAGCTAGAGGGTTGCTAGTTAGCTCTCCAACTAACTCATAACAAAAAGCAAAGGCCAGCAAGGTAAAAAGCTAAATACTTAGTTAACTAGGCAGCTAACTAAGCAACGGTCAGTTAACTCTTTAGTTAACTAAATTTGAATCCCTCTCGGCTGCAGGAGAAAAATAAATCAGTTAGTTAGCTGAATAGTTAACTGAATGAAACATCAGCTAGCTAAAAGGTTTCTCAGCTAGCTCCATAGATAGCTAAACAGTTAACTAAGCAAACGCCAGCTAGCTAAAAGGAGTTGCAGTTAGCTAACAAGACATCCAGCCAGCTAGCTAAAATTTGAGGGAGTTCGGCCAAAACACTGTGACTAGCGAATTAGTTAGCTAAAGGAATTCCAGCTAGCTAACAAGCTAGCTCACCAGTTAACTAGAAGAAAATGACGTTCGACCAAAGCTCCTGAGACAAATTTCTTAGTTAGCTGAAAGAGCTCCAGCTAGCTAACAAACTAACTCACCAGCTAGCTAAAAAAGGAGGACGTTCGGTCAGGCACCTGAGACACATTTCTTAGTTAGCTGAAAGAGCTCCAGCTAGCTAACAAACTAACTCAGCAGCTAGCTAAAAAAGGAGGATGTTCGGCCAGGCACCTGAGACGAGCATTTTAGTTAGCTGAAGAAACTGCAGCTAGCTAACAAGCTAGCTAAGCAGCTAGCTAAAATGCAAGATCGTTCGGTCCAAACCCTGTGAAAATTTTCCAGCTAGCTGAAAGTCATGCCAGTTAGCTAAATAGACTAACAAGCTAGCTAACCAGTTAACTCCAAGGCTAATAATCATATTCAAAGCAAATTAAATGAAGTACTTTCTTACCAGTCGATTTTGCATGAAGATACTTACTTGCAAGGCAACCGAACTTCCCTGTATCAATCTTAGAATTGCTTAATTTGTTTTGTAATCATCAAAATCAATCTGGGGTCAACAGGCATCATTGCCGAGAGGTCTCTAAGAGGCCTCGGTCGCCCTCCGGCCATTCTGATTATTCCCCTAAACGACGACATGGTAGGAAAACCAAGCGAGGGCATCACCATCGGCATCTCCCCGTCCTCAGGGTCTTCAAGGGAGGGGTCCTTTGATGATCAGATCGCTCGCCAGGCTAAGCGATGGCTGGATGAGTACAACCAATGGCTGGAGGAGCTCAACCATAGGATCACTGACCAGCCGGAGGTGGACTACGACAGCCGCCCCCCGCTATCCCACCGTATTATGGAGGAGTCGATCTCAAACCGGTTCCGTCTTCCCAACTGGACCCTTATGACGGTACCATCGATCCCCTGAACCATTTGGAGAGCTATAAGGTCCTCATGCAGGTTCAGGGGACGATCGACTCCCTCCTATGTATCTCTTTTCCTACCATCCTTCGAAAGGCTGCGCGCGCTTGATACTTCCATTTGCTGCCGCGCAGTATCGACTCCTTCCGATAGCTGGAGAGGACCTTCCTAATGCACTTCAATGCATGTCGGAAGATCCCTCGGATGGCTAACAGCTTGTTCGTCGTCCGACAAAAAGGCGGCGAGTCACTGAGGGGCTTCGTGGCCCAGTTCAAGGAAGCTACACTCTAAGTCTACAACCTCGATGACTCTGTGGCCACTCTAGCCTTGAAGCGAGGGCTCCGCCCTCCCGTTTCGCCTACTCCCTCGACAAGAAGCCCCCCAGTTCTTACGCCAAGTTGCTGAGCCATACAAAAGTACATCCGTGCTGACGAGGCAGACTCTTCCCGAAGAGAGGCTGATGAAGGATCTAGCAAGAAGCAGACCCATCAGGAGCCTAGTGGAACTCATCTCGGGAGGCCCGAGCCTCCCCGTCGATCAAAAAACTGGCCCCGAACTCTCACCCCTAAGGAGAAGTACTTTACCCCTCTGCTCGCCATGATATCCCATATCCTAATGAAGATCGACAGCGAGTCCTATCTCAAGCGTCCCATCCCCATAAAACTAGGAAACCCTCACGACAAGAATCTCTACTATCGTTTCCACCAAGATCATGGCCATGATACGAAGGACTGCCATCAGCTGAAGAAGGCGATCGAAGACCTCATTCAACGGGGTTATCTAGAAAAGTTTGTCCAGAGGAGGAACCTGACTACCCCAGACCTATCAGCACCTTCGCCTACCCAGGCCAGCATTGACAATGCCCCAATTGAGAAGACGGTGGCCAAGATTTCCTCGGAGCAAGTAGTACTACCAAGAGGCCACGGAGGGATGAGAGAGTAGATATTGTGATCCCCTTCTTTAAAGGGGACTTAGAGGGGGTTGACAATCCTAATGATGACAGCATCGTCGTATCTATGATGATCATGAAGCATCCTGTAAAAAGAATCCTTGTTAACAGTGGAAGTTTCGTAAACATTCTTGCTTATGATGCCTTTGTTCGGATGAGCTTATCCCTCAATTCTCTCCAGCCTATGACTATACCCCTGATGGGCTTTACTGGAGATTCCGTGAAGGTGGAGGGAGAAATCACTCTCCCAGTCATGGCTGGGACACCGCCATGCCAGACTGCGGTCTTCATAAAGTTTCTAGTTGTCCAAGTCCCCTTGGCCTACAATGCCATCCTCGGACGACCCAGCCTAAACCTCTTGGATGCCATCATCTCCACCAAGAGGCTACTTGTAAGGTTCCCCACCAGCAGGGGTCAGGGAGATGCATGGAGAACGGAGCCTGATGCCACTCTATTGTCACACAGCTCCCAGCCCCCAGGAAGCTGTCGCTTCATCAATGCTAGAGCTCCTTGATCCTAGAGACTCAGAGAGAAGGGCAGAGTCGGTCGAGCGCCTGTTGACCTCCTCGCTTGGAGAGGACCCAATGAAGACGGTCTGAGTCGGGGCGCTTCTCCCCAAGGAGGCAAGAGACCAGCTCCTCACCTTCCTACGAACCAACTTGAATGTCTTTGCTTGGTCAACATTAGATATGCCAGGCATACCGATGGAGGTGATCACCCACAAGCTCAATATCGACCCAGGGTGTTGGCCAGTCCAACAGAAGAAGAGAAGCTTTTCTCCCGAGCGGTAGAGGGCCATTAATGAGGAGGTTCGCAAACTAATTGCCGCCGACCACATCCGAGAGGCACACTACCCGGACTGGCTGACTAGCTAATGTGGTGATGGTTCGTAAGGTCAACAGAAGCTGAAGAATGTGCGTCGACTTCACTGACCTTAACAAGGCATGCCTCAAAGAAAGCTTTCTGCTACCCAGAGTTGACCAGTTGGTAGACACTACGTCTAGCCATGAAACTCTCAGCTTCATGGATGCCTTCTCAGGGTACAATCAGATAAAGATGAATCCAACAGACGAGGAGGCCACTTCCTTCATGACCAAGAAGGGTGTCTACTACTATAAGGTGATACCCTTTGGCCTGAAGAATGCAGGGGCCATATATCAAAGGCTAATGAATAAAGTCTTTGAGGACCAAATCGGGTGCAACATGAGGTGTACGTGGATGACATGCTCATCAAAAACGTCCGCACCAATGACCATGTTACTAACATGGCAGAGACTTTCGTTAACCTTCATCGCTACCAGATGAGGCTAAACCCACAAAAATGTGCCTTCGAAGTCATGGTGGGCAAGTTCCTAGGTTTTATGGTGACACAGCGGGAAATTAAAGCTAATCCAGTGAAGATCAGTGCCATCATCGACATGAGGCCGCCAGCTAATAAGAAGGAAGTGCAGCGGCTTACCAGGAGAGTGGCAACCCTAAGCCACTTCCTATCAAAGTCGGTAGAAAGATGTCTGCCCTTCTTCAAAGCCCTATGCAAGGTCAATGGCTTTGAGTGGACGGAGGAGTGCTAGAGATCCTTCAAAGGATTGAAGGAGTTCCTGTCGACCCCGCCGCTGCTGTCCAAGCCAAGAGAATGGAAGGAACTCTTCCTTACCTCGCGGCATCCCCAGAGGCGGTCAGCTCTGTGCTTGTTCGTGTTGACGCCGATGGGACACAGAGGCCTATTTACTCACCAGCAAAGTGCTTCACGATGCGGAGATCAGGTATTCCAAAATAAAAAAATTATTTTTACTCTGATCGTCTGCGCTCAATGTCTCAAGCCTTACTTCCAAGCCCACCCGATCGTGGTGCTCATGGACCAACTGCTAAGGGTAATTTTGTCCCATCCTGACACCTTTGGTTGGCTAGCAAAGTGGGCCGTCAAGCTTTGGGAGTTCGACTTGTCATTCTGACCGAGGTTGGCCATGAAGTCCCAAGTCTTGGCGGACTTCCTGGTTGAGTGCACCTAGACCAAAGAGCAGCCGGAGGAGCCCCACGTGGCGCCCTTGGATATAACATCGAGAGGGGTAGGGAAGACTGGATTCTCCATGTGAACGGTGCATCGAATTCCTAAGAAAGCAGGGCAGGCCTCATCCTTGCGAGTCCAAAGGGGATAGTGGTGGAGTACATCCTTCGGTTCCTTTTTCCAGCTACTAATAACCAGGCCAAGTATGAAGCTTTGCTGGTAGGAATTAAGCTAGCTAGGGAATTCAGAGTAAGGCGCCTCAGAGCCTTCATCGACTCCCAAATCATTTTCAGATAAGTCGTCAGGGAATACGAGGCCTGGGACCCCATCATGTCCTGCTATCTAAGTAAGGTTGAATCACAGACCTCATTTTTTGCTCACTTTAGTGTTAGCTACATCCCCAGGGGCAAGAATTCTAGAGCTAACGCCTTGTTTCGGCTTGCCACCTCGGCTGATGGGACCCTGGGAAGGACCTACATGGAGCATTTAGAGGCCCCGAGCATTGATGCAGCGGAGGAAGCTCTATCGATCAACCAAGAATCCATCTAGATGGATGCCTATGTCCGATACCTTGCTGACGACACTCTTTTCACGGACCTCGTGGAGGCTAAGCTACTCAGATGGTGAGCTTCCAAGTTTCTGATGCTCGATGGACAACTGTATCGAATGTCTTTCTCTAACCCCCTCCTCAAATGTGTTGGCCCTACAGATGCCGACTACATCCTCCATGAAATCCATGAAGGCATCTATGGAAACCACCTGGGGAGCAGAGCGCTAGCACACAAGGCTCTACGCTAGGGCTATTATTAGCTTACCATGCAGGAAGACGCTGCCGAGTTGGTTCAGAGGTGCAATAGCTGTCAGTGGTATGCCAACATTCAATGACAACTGACTTCCCAACTAAGTCCTCTGTTGGCTCCTTGGCCCTTTGCCTAGTGGAGGATGGATATTCTAGGACCATTCCCCCTGCCTTCGATCAGCGAAGGTTCCTGCTCGTTGCCATCGACCACTTCACTAAGTTGATGGAGGTCGAGGCACTCGCTAAGATCACCGAGGGCAAAGTGAGATCTTTCTTCTGGAA
Organism: Calamus simplicifolius; assembly: GCA_900491605.1. Taxonomy (NCBI): domain Eukaryota; kingdom Viridiplantae; phylum Streptophyta; class Magnoliopsida; order Arecales; family Arecaceae; genus Calamus; species Calamus simplicifolius. The sequence continues at coordinate 52,812 of UESW01002669.1, read as the reverse complement.
ATCCATCATCTGCCAGTTTGGGCTACACGCACCCTCATCATCGATAACGGCCAGCAATTCGATAGCACCTCCCTTAGAGAATTCTGTGCCAAGTTAGGAATTTACCAATGGTTTACTTCTATCGGTCACCCGCAAACGAATGGAGTGGCCGAGATCATGAACCGGACCATCCTTCAGGTACTTAAAACACATCTGGATGACTTTAAAGGAAGATAGGTAGAGGAGCTCCCAAATATCCTATGGGCATACCACACGACGCTATAAACTCCCACTGGAGAGACCCCCTTCAGCCTCAAGTTTGGATCAAAAATTGTTATCCCTATGGAGGTTGGCATCCTCAGCCCTCGGGTAGAGTCGTATAATGAGAAAGACAATCCAAGTCAGCTGCGGGCCAACCTTGACCTCGTCGAGGAGGTGCACGACCGAGCATGGCTCAAGATGGAAGCCTATCACCAAAGGGCCGAAAGATACTACAACACCCGGGTTTGCCCCAGGGTGTTCCTCCCCGGAGACTTGGTCCTCAGACGAGCTGAGGTCTCAAAACCCACAGAGGGTGGCAAACTATCACCAAATTGGGAAGGGCCCTATCGGGCCACCGAAAGCCCTCCATCGCGGAGCATACCAATTAAAGGGCTCGATAGGAAGTTGCTCCCATGCACCTAGAATGCGGACAACCTCTGTCGGTACTACTACTAATGTACACGGCCAACTGGTTATAACTTTGATCATTTCATTCTTTCAGCTAATGAAGATGTATTTTAGTATCTTACTTTCTTAGCAATAAAGACCGACTCCGCATTGGCATTAAAGCCCATCACCAAGACAATACTAAAAGACCAACTCCGCATCGGCACTAAAGCCCATTGCCAGGATGGCACTAAAGACTGACTACGCGTCGACACTAAAGCTCATCGCCAGGATAGCACCAAAGCCTGTCGCCAGGATGACACTAAAGATCGACTCCACGTTAGTACTAAAGCCCGTCACCAGGACGGCCCATCACCAGGATGACACTAAAGACCAACTCGCGTCGGTATAAAGCCCATCGCCAGGATGGCACTAAAAGATCGACTCCGCATCGGCACTGAAGCCTGTCGCCAATATGGCACCAAAGCTCATCGCCAGAACGACACTAAAGACCGACTCCACGTCAGCACTAAAGCTCGTCGCCAGGATGACACTAAAGACCGACTCCACGTCAGCACTAAAGCCCGTCGCCAGGACGACACTAAAGACCGACTCCACGTCAGCACTAAAGCCCGTGCCAGGACGGCACTAAAAGACCGACTCCGTGTTGGCACTAAAGCCCGTCGCTAGGATGACACCAAAGCCCGTCGCCAGAATGGCACTAAAGGCCGACTCCGCATCGCACTAAAGCCCATCGCCAGGATAGCATTAAAGATCAACCCTCATCGGCACTAAAGCCCATCGCCAGGATGGCACTAAAGACCGACTCCACGTCGGCACTAAAGCCGTCGCAGGACGACACCAAAGCCCATCGCTAGGACGACACTAAAGATCGACTCTGCGTGGTACTAAAGACCGACTCCGCATCGGCACTAAAGCCCATCGCTAGGATGGCACTAAAGCCCATCCCAAAGTCTACCGCTAGGATGGCACAAAGGACCAACTCCGCATCGGCACTAAGGCCCGATGCTAGGTCGGCACCAAACCCCAACGTTAGATCGGCATTAGAAACATGCTGCAAAATCAACACCTAAGTCCGACCTCAAGTCATCGCCAAGACCAACTCTAGCAATAAAGCACCACCCTGAGCCCACCTAGTGCGAACGGATGAGTACTCCAACCTCATCGGGATCGATGCAACCTTATCAGGGAGTCCCATAAGTGCGGAATAAGGGACGACGTGCTACAAAAAGCTAAGTATTTTAAAATTTCAAAACTCAAAGATTTCAGGAAGGAACCATTTTCATTACTTGTCAAAATGTTCATAAAATGCCGACTCGAGTCGAACTTCGGTATAATAATAAAAAATGAACTAAAGGAAGAGTACAAGAAGGAAATGTATTCAGGCCCCACTCGGTGCTGACCCATCATCGGTCGATCTCTGCGCCGTGGGCGATCCCTCCGACTCCTCGTCTTTGGGCTCGATGTCATGAGGCCAGTGATGCCAAGACTCTGCCCACCTTCTCCTTATATTCTTGGAAGCCTTGAAGATATACATCAAAAGAGGCCTCTCAGCTCATCCATAAAGGCTGTGGAATTTTGGTAGCGCTCCACTGCCTCGGCGGCGACGGCCCTCTCCTATGGATCGAGCCTCGCCACCCCCTCGGCTAACCTCACATCGGCCATTCGAGCATCTCCTCGATGTCACTGGCCCTCAGTTTGGCGCCTTCACCTTCAGAGCAAGGGAGTGAGCGAAGGTCACGAACAGTGATTGTCACCTCGGCAACGTCCAACTTTGCCTTGGCGGCCCGAGCGCACTCGAGCTCGGCCGCCGCCTGGCGCCTTGCCTCCTGAGCTCCTTCACCCGCTCGTTCTGGGCCATCTCCAGTGCCCCCTCAGCCCTTTCAGCCTGGGCTCGAGCGTCGGCAGCCTCTCCTCAAATGCGGCGAAGATTCACATCACCTTGAAGGGTGATGTCCCTCGCGGCGGCCATAGAGTTCACTGACTGCGTGAAGGGAACCTCTGTCAGTATAGCATGAAGCAGGAACATTTATGAAAAGGGGAGGATACCTACCCATAGTAGAGCTGTGAAGGCATCCCGGAAAGAAGGTGGAGGCTCTCTAATGGCGAAGCTCTCCTTGAAACCTTGGCAGACACACCCGGGCCATCAACCGCTCTACCATGCGGTCGTGTTTCATAAGCGATGGCCAAGATGGGATCGCCCCAAGACCACCTCCCTCAGCGGGCTCAATCGACATAGAGGTCGCGGCATCAAGCCGGAGGCGATGGCACCTCTCCGCAGCCTCCTCCAGCAAGGATGCCCTCCACCGACGGCTGTCCTGCCATCAGACCCGATTTGCCTGCCTGCTCTCCTATTGGTGGGGCTCTATCCTGGGCTGGTTCGATCGCCGAGCGAACCGGCTCCGTGCTTGAGATGAATGGCTTCGCGGGCTGGGGGACAACCTCAACCCTCAGCCCCTTCGAGAGGGACTCGACGGTGAGGTTGATCGATGGTACGGGCTCTCGGTTCATCTAGGGCTCATGGGAGGGAGGAGTCGGGGACCGAGAACAAGGCCTCTTCCCTGACTCCTCGGCCTCACTGATGGCCCTCTTCCTCTTGACCGCTGCCCTTCTCGCAGCGTGAGCTAGTATCCTCATATCTGCACATGCCAGAGGTTAATTAGCAAAAAAAAAGGGGGGAAAGTCTTTGCGGCTGCTCACCATCGCTCTGGGCAATACCCGCGAGCTGAAGATTCTCCTCCGACATGAGTTCTCGGCAGTGGGGGACCACGGAGGTCAGCAGCTGCTCAAACACCTCCCGATCTCTTGGGGCCACCGATAGGTTTTGTTGGGCTCTAAGTTCGGGTCCCCCCAATATGGCCTCACCCCCTCAATGTGCGCAAAGAAAAATCGGATCTTCCACCCTATATCAGACGTGGAAAGACCCAATTTGATGGCTCGGCCGGGCCTGGGTGCGAACAACCACCAGCCGGACTATGGGCAAAGGGTATAGAGACTGCAGAACAAGGAGACCCTACCCTCTATGCCCTGAAAGTGGCACAGCACTAAGAACACACAGATGGTCCGAATGGAGTTTGGAACCAACTGTGCAGGCATCAAGGCATACCTGTAGAGGAGGCTGACTACAAAGGATGGAGAGGAAGCCGAAGACCCACCTTGAGGAACATCTCATACAAGGCGACTCTCCCGGACTAAGAAGAGGTCACCCTATCGTCAGGTTCGGGGGCGGATAACCGGACATCCTTGGGTATCCTATAGGCTACCCTAAAAGATGCTAGATCTGTGGGAGTGATGGTGGAGGCGATCCCCTTTGGGGACTCCCTCCTAACCCTTGACAGAGGAGTTGCGCGGCCGGACAATCCCTGACAGGGATCTCGCCGGTAGCCCGCAGCTATGATAAAGGGACCTGGTCCTCTGAAGAAGAAGAGGAGGACCATGGGGGTGTTGGGAATGGAGAAACCCACAGCTGTGCTAAGGAAACGTGGTCCTCGGAAGGAGGGGAGGAGGACCACGAGGGTGATGAAGACATAAAGGGAAGCAAAGAGAGGTCGGGAGGACTACCTGAATGAAGGAAGAAGAACGGCAAGGCCCAAAGGAGGAAGACTCGGATGAAGCTCAAGCTCGGGAAAGAAGAAGAAATCTCAATGTGCGAGGAGCCAAATTTAGGGAAACCCTTCTTTTATGCCACTTTTTTGAATCGTTCTGCCTGACTCGACTTGCCATGTGCACACTTGCCACTTGAAGAAACGCTTCGGAAACCACCCGGCACGCAAGATGCGAGTTCTACGGCCAATGATGGGACATTGGTAACGTCAGCTTAATTATGGCGATTACCTTTTCGCGGGTCCCGAAGAGTTTTTTCTAGTTTCAAGGAGGATCCCCCTCAGATTCGACGGTGAGGATTGGCAGGGCGGTGGTGTCGCAGTGCCCTGTACTTTCGACATTAAAGAGTCATCACCCCCTCCAAAGATACGTGCCCCTTTCAGCGATTGATGGCGCATCGGGAACAACCACCGAGTGATCTTACGCCCCTTTCATTGGGCGAGAAATGTGCCCGTACCATCTCAAGGGCGAGGGGGCATCTGATATGGCTGATCAAGCCATGTTAGGGCTAACGGACCAAGTGACTGACGGAGCCAAGGTCGGATGGACCAAGTCGGCACCAGGGGACTTCAGGGTCTCTCTCGGCCTCGGCATCAAGGGACTCCAGAATCCCCCTCGGTCTCGGCATCGAGGGACTTAAGAGTCCCCCTCCGCCTTAGCACCGAGGGACTCCAGAGTCCCCCTCGGCCTCGGCACTTGACCTCCACGTGGCCCGGCAGATACCTACAACCGTAACGTGGTCCATCAATCACCTGCAACCGCCACGTATGTGTGCATGAGTGTATATATTACACACACATATATATAGTATAGATTCATATATATACATATGCATATATATACATATGTATGTATGTATGATGTATGTATGTATGATTTCAGAATACAATCATAATTCATTATATTCAAAGAGACATAAAAAAACACGAGATTTGTTGAAAATAGTAAATTATATTTTTGATTTTTCAGTTTTGGGTACTCATAAATAAAGAACTATATGGTAGCCTTTAGGATGCTAGAAGTAATATAGTTTAGGATAAGATGATTAAGAAGTGGTTTGATATATCTTGATTGTAAATCACTAAAAAAGTGTGTTGCACCAAGGTAAGTAGAAAAAGAGCATATACCATTGCACGTCTGACTCGTAATATCTTTCAAATTACGTCGATATATAAAATTTAATAACTCCGAAAGAGGGAGGGGGACTTCTGGAGTTGTCACAGGACCCACACTTAAGGATCGCAAAAGCATAGCAAGCTTTTGGAAAGAAGTAACACTCTTATTATTGTCATTACCCAGATCATGTCATAGTATTTGTTAGACTTCCGGACTTGCTTGAGCCTAGGGCTCCAAACAGGAAAATCACGGTTGCAACTCACGATCTTGAGAGCATTCGGAAAAATCGGATGAATAAATAGATACGAGTAGGATTGGCTCAGATAAAATATTTACAAACCCAAATTTCATAGGAATGAATGGATTGGATTGGGCCAAAATTTATAAAACCTAGATCAGATCCAAAAAAATAGCTCAGGTCTAATTTTCAGACTTAATCCGACTCCATAGGTCTTAAGTTGCTGGTCACAGTGGGTCCAGTTAGATCGGATTAGGTTGCCAAGAAGGTCAATAGATGGACTCAAAAGAAAATTGCATCAACTCTAATGTCTTTTGTCCTCGAGTCGCTTCTAAATATACATAGTAAGTAGGATCAGACACATCAAACCACCTTTTGATAATTTTGTTGGACTTTTTTTTTTTTTTTTGATAAAAATGGGTGATCATACAAGTCTGATACGAGTCAACCTAGATACATCAGAAAATATATTTGCTTTAATACAAGGGGGCAGGGATCGCCCTGTTTCCAAACCAAAAACCGGAATGATATGCGACTGAGGCCGCAACTCAATCTGCCGCCGCATTAGCTTCTCGGAAGACATGCCGTATCTGAACTGCAGAAGCCTCCCGGAGAGTAGCCAAATATCAAGAAGTAAAGGGTTGGTAGGTATATGATCACTATAATCCTGCCGAACCCAACGGATAACCGTAGTGGAGTCTCCCTCAATGAAAAGACAATGAGCATGGAGAATTCGAGTGGCATATGAAATACCTAGCCATACTGCATAAAGCTCAGCAAGAGGGACAGAAGAGTCAAGGAGTCCAAAGCCACCTGCCGCTAGCATCATACCATCAGTGCCACGGATAATAAATGCCGAGCCAGCACAATGACCCCGAACACTCCCATCAAAATTGATTTTGACAAACCCTGGAGGGGGGGCTCCCAGGCTATAAAAGTCGTATGCTGAGTCGCTGCCGAGGCAGTAGAGGAACCCAGTGGCCAAAGCTGCTAGAATCAAAAGCAGGCCCATGGAGTGCACACTCTTCTGAGAAAGAAATAGCTCTCCTCATAACCCTTCGAGGAGAGACAACCTCATCAGTGAATATGAGCAGGTTACGCGATAGCCAAATCTGATAGGCTATGGCAGCCCAGATAGCGCCCTGCTGTCGGACTCTCCTCCGAATGTCACTCAAAAAAGCAGTCCTCCAGAGTCGTCCGCACCCTCCCTAGGATAGTATCCGATCATCAGCCAGATCTGCCTCGCTCTAGGCAACTAAAAATGGCATGATCAGTGGTCTCCTCCTCCTGACCACATAAAGGGCAGGTAGCCTGGATGTGCATACCTCTCCTAGCAAGCAGAAAACAGGTGGGAAGGCAGTCCCATGCAAGCTTTAGATAAAGAGCTGGATCCTGGGATGAATAGAAGCCTCCATATCCACGCAGCATCCATCATACGGTGGGGGAGTGGCCTGTAGATCTTCATCAGATCCCTGGTAGGCACGCTAGCTAGACATGATCTCCTCCATAATCTGGTATCAGATGAATGCCCCGGGATGAGCGGGATAGAAAGAATCCTGCGTGCTAACTCCTCCCAAATAACCGATACACCATAGGAATGCACCATGAAATGTGGTCCTGAGATATCAACTCTGTAACTCTCATACTGCTGGGAACATCCATGCTGATAAAGGTGGGCCAAAGGGAGAGGGGGAGCTTGGCAATCCACGTATCCTGAGTAACATCAACCGAGGATCCATCACCAATCATCCATGAAATGTTATCCAAGACCATCGGAGCGTGCCGGCAGACTTCCTTCCAGAAAGAAGAATATCCACGAAGAGACTGAAAGTCTGAAGAGGGAGTCCATGGCCCATAACGCGCCCGCATAAAAGAGATCCAGAAGCAATGCAGATCCAAGAGGAACCGCGTAGCATGCCTAGCAATCAGTGCCTCTCTTTTGACTGCAAGAGATAGGATTCCAAGGCTACCTTCAGAGATAGGCAAGCAAATAGTGTCTCATGCAAGTAGATGAATACCATGGCCATCCTACATGGATGCCCAAAGAAAATCTCTGAAGCATCTCTTTATCCTCCTCAGACAAGTCCTCGGGACATCTGCATTAGATAGGAGGTAAAGAGGCAGAGAAGTGAGGATCGAGCGAAGAAAGGTAATCCTCGCCATCATAGATAACCCCGTGACCTGCCAGCCATCAATCCGTCACGAACCCGCCGCTCTAGGTCAATGTAATCTCTACACCGCGGCTTTCTACCCGTGATAGGGATACCCAGATAAGATAGCCGATCATCTGAGTAGCAATGCTGGAGATTTGGAGGATGGCCTCCCTCATAATAGTAGTCATCTTCGAACTAAAACAGATCATAGACTTATGAAGATTGACTCGCTGCCTAGATGCCTGACAGTAGAGCTGTATAATGGAAGCAAAGGCCGCAGCATTGTGATTAGTAACCTGTACCAATAATATGCAATCATCAGCAAATAAAAGATGAGATATCGAGGGGCCCTAAGGAGCTGCCATAAAAGGGGCGATGCGACAAACATCCTGAGCCTCGGTGAATGCTTGCGAAAGAGCATCAGCAACAAGAATAAATATGAAAGGAGATAGGGGGCATCCCTGACGCAGCCCAACAGCAGAGTAAAAGAATTTCGTCTGCCTACCGTTAATAATAAGAGAGAATGACGGCCTATGTATGCAGCCCATGATCCATTCAATAAGAAGGTCGTCAAACTCAAATTCCTGGAGAGTACGGTATAGAAAATCCCAGCTCACCCTGTCATAAGCCCGCTCCATATCAAGCTTCACAGCCATAAGACAATGTCGGGCAGAAGATCTCTAAAGGTCGTGCATAAATTCCTGGGCTATAAAGATATTATCAATAATGCAGCGACCTCTGATGAAAGCATCCTACTCAACAGATATGAGGCGAGGTATCACCATCTGCAGGCGGGAGACAATGATACGCGCACAGACTTTATACAGGGTAGTGCAGAGGCTGATGGGCCAAAAATGCTGGGGGGCGGAAGCATCAGATTGCTTAGGCATAAGAGTGATGAGGGTCCGGTTCTAGTCAGTAGGAATGGATTTGGAATGAAAGACACTATGAATAGCCTCAACGACATCCTGGCACACTATAGACCAGTAATGGCAAAAGAAGAAAGGCGGAAAGCCATCCGGACCAGGTGCTTTGTCAGGCCCTAGATCCCAAACAGCCTTTCGAATCTCATTCCCAGAAATCGGCTTTGTAAGAAGGTTATTCTCCTCAGCTAAGACCTTCTTAGCAGCCGAAACCGGATGGGCAGGGAAACCATCTCCAGTGCGCTCCTCCATCTAGACTGGAAGAAGTAGAGAAGCTGATCCCTGATAATGTTAGAATCCTCTTGGTAGTGACCCCTCTCATCAATAAGTCACCGAATCCTATTAGCAGCTCAGCGCTTTAAGGTGGTCTGATGGAAAAATCTAGTATTACGATCCCCATCTCTGATCCACTGCACCCGAGACCTTTGCCTCCAAAATTTTTTTGCTGCTGTAGGAGCGAGTGATGCAGAGCTAACATAGCTCGGAGAGAGGAAAGGTCATGACAAGTGAGCCAGCCCTCCTGATCTTCTCTAGTCTGAAGGGTAATAATGTCATCTTCCACCTTCTCCACCTGTCTGGCCAGATCCCCAACCTCAAGTCTATTCCATCTGAAAAGTCTGCACCTCATGAGCTCAAGGCGCCTAGATAACCTGTAGGTGGCACTACCCCTCACCGGTAGATGCCAGACCTGAGAAATGATGGTCCGAGCAGATGAGTAGGATGTCTAGAACTGCTCAAACCGAAACAATCTCTGCTGCTGAGCAATCGCATCTATGGATATCAAGATAGGGCAGTGGTCAGAAGCTATCCTAGGAAGATGTGTAACAGTAGTAGATGGGTAATTCTGAAGCTAGCGGTCCGTAGCCATGACTTTGTCCAATCTCTCCCAAACTCGCGCAGAACCCTGGCGATTATTATACCGGGTAAACTGGGATCCCAAGCTATTCTGAAGCCAGCGGTCCGTAGCCATGACTTTGTCCAATCTCTCCCAAACTCACGCAGAACCCTGGCGATTATTATACCGGGTAAACTGGGATCCCAAGAACCCCATATCAAGCAAGTCAGCAGCAGAAATGAATGTCCTGAACTTCGAAATGTCAGGTGAATCCCTAGGTTGTCTGCTCCCTTTTTTCTAATAGGCCCCAACAATGCAATTGAAATCTCCAGCAACGAGGGCTGGAACTCCTTGAGCAAGAAGAGAGTGAATCTCAGACCAAAGAATGCGCCTCTTTTGAAAATTAGTGCTGGCATAAACACCCGAGAGAAGCCAAGGGCAGTAGACCTCTCAGATATGACAAGGGCCACTTGCTGGCTACACCGATGAAAGGCATCCACCCTGACAAAACTATTACGCCAAAGAGCCTGAATACCTCCAGAAAGACCCACAACCTCCACAGCATAAGTAGACCAAGTTCTAGAAACATGTTTCCTAAACCGAGCTAGGCTGTCATCTGACAATCGGGTTTTCAGAAGAACACATATATCAAAATTATATAACTATAGAAGTCTCCCAAAAGAGGAGCGAAAGGAAGGTTTTTGAGCTCCTCTAACATTCTAGATAAGAATCTTCATTTAATAGATAGATGGGGTTGGGACCGTCCCGGGTCCTCTACCATATCACTATTTGGGGTGCACCCCTTGGTCAGGTTACACCATCAAACATCTGCAAAGAGCACTCCCCAAATCGAGAGTCCTCCATAGTAACTTCACTCTCTATCATCCGGGAAGACGGGGTCGTAACTAGGGAGTTCTCCCCTTGCCTCAGTATGGTTTCCTTGAGACTAGAGACAACTGAGTCATGACCACACCCCTCCAGTTGATATGGCTAGGCAGATTTACATTAGTCTGAATATCCATATTAGACCATGTGACAAAGCCCAGAGAAGAATCCTGAACTGTTGATAAGGTAAGATTATCCTGAATAGTGGCCGAGCCAGACAGGGTCGATTTACCTTTCCGCTTCTCGTGTTTAGAGATAACACGTTGGGTTTTAGTTTCCGCAGGCCTTGCCCTCTTGGATGGACCTGGATTAGCATCTCTACGGACAATAGGCCGTCCGGCCCACTTAACAGTACCCAATATTGCGAAGGGATTGTCTGAATTCAAATTGGCTTTCAGCAGCTTCAGTGGTTTAACATTTGCTGTTTGAGTCACAATGCCAATAACAGTCTTGGCACAGGCAACAGAAACCGGCACATTAAACGGCACGGCACTCTCACCCATCCCAGCTCTATCTACCTGCATGCCCTCCTTCAGTCCATTTGAATTCCCAACAGGATTCGAAACAGGGGAACGAACCAGCGCCCCAGCCTTAACCAAAATAGGGGACACAAGAGAGACGAGGCAGGGGAAGCAGCCGAAACCCCCCCCCCCCCCCCTCCACCGGCACGCCCTCTGTTTTCGCTACTGGCACACTGAAGGTGACAGAGACAGGGGATCCGCGAGCAAGGCTGGACTTAGGGAGACGCCGACGAGCAGTCTTCGTCGGAAAAAGCCATCCATCACCGGAAACTATGCTGGGGGCAGTCCCTGACAGGTTTGAAGCCTCAGGGGTCTTCCTCCTTAGATCAAAGTCCTGACCGCTAGGGGGACGACGCTGCTGCAGAGCGGCCATCCACGGACCAAAGGACGATCGAGCTGGGGAAGACTCGGAATCCGCCGATCGTTCGCAGGTGCCGTGGAGGTGAATAGAGCCGCATTTAGGGTAGATTCCTTCCATGTATTCATAAACAAAAGGTTGCCAGAATGGAGCTTGGTTACCTCGCACTCTGGCTCCCGGACGAAGAGATCGTGCCAAGTCGACGCGCACGCAGGCTCCTGCAAAACCTCCCCTGAGTTTCTCATTGGTTGGAGTGTCGGAGGCAATGAATTGGCCGGTTGGGGCAAGGATGGTTCTGAGAATGTCTTCATTCCAGAATTCGATGGGCAAGTTTGGCAGCCGGAGCCAAAGCAGAGCAGTTGCCAACGAATTCGCTGCCGGGATTAACTGAGCTTCCCACTCTGCGGTTGCTATCGGTTGGCCGTTAACAACCCAGGCCTCCGTAGCACAAGCTCCTTAGCTCCAGGGTCAGAGAAATGGAAAAGGTAGCACCGGTGAGCGAGACAGACAGCTCCTACCTCTCCGGCGACACAGCTTTCCTGAATTCTCTGATGATAGCATCGGCAGGGATCCAGCGGAGGATGCTCCTCGCAAGGATGGCATGCTTCGCCAAGGAGCTGACCTCATCTTCTAAGGCCGCTGGAGGGACCTGGATCACCTCCGGGAAGCTTGATTCCAGTTCAGCGACTTTCGCCAGAGATGGGGAAGACGAAACCCACATGTAGCGAGAATCCGCCATTCGACGTCCAGGCTTCCGGCCTTCCTTAGCATGATCCGAAGCAGAAGGAGATGGGGGACAGAACCCTCCATAGTCCAGCGAAGTCAGATCACCAATGTCGGCGAGGATCGCCGGAGATCAGAGAGCAACCAGATGAAACACTAATGTTAAAGCAAACTCTCAAACAGCTGTGGTCCTTATTCTTTCCAAATGATTGTTACTATAAGCAATTTTGTTGGACTTCAGCTACAAAATCCTCTTACAGTCTGAATGAATTTAAAATTTGGAAAAGACTTTGTACACCGTCCCCAGTGCAGCAAGGTCTACGTGGGCTGCACCGCCTCTTTTGATTGGTCCATATGGCTCCTACGTGGATGACCTATCGAGCTGTATGGCTCTACTTTGATGTTACGTTCTGAACGTGACGGCCATTTAAAGTAGTTCGCTTTTTTTTAAAATTAGCGTACGGACGAAAATGCCCTTTCCCTCCATCCTAGCGCCATTTTATGTTGTATTTCATCTGTGCAAGAAGAACTCTCTTTCTTCCCCGGTCGAACGAAAATATTTCAGCTTCGAGGCTGAAAAAACCTGGCTACTGGAGTCTGTGTACAAAAACTTCTGGAGAAAATGTCATCCGCAGCACAAAGTAAAAAGTCTTTCTTCCCACTTCTTTCTAAAGCACCTTTATTACACCAACAGTTTTTTCTGGTTAGAGTTAGTAAATGCGTGACCAAACCGTTTAATGCGCGGGTAACTTCCTTAGAACAAAATAGTTATGACATTCTGGGAGTCATAACTGTTTAGAGAGCACGAATGTCATACTCTTTTAATGCGGCCCTTTCTCTCCATCTAGCGCCAATTTATGTTGGATTTCATCTCTGCAAGATGAACTCTTTCTTCCCTCCCTCGCTCTGAGAGTCCGGATGGTAAGGAATCAGTTGAGCACGAACCTACGTCCTCGCTTTGAAAGTCTGGTCAACAGAAAATATTTCAGCTTCGATGTTGAAAATCCTGGCTACTGAGTCTACTGGAGTCTTCAAATATAAAGTTTATCCAATGAGTTTTTTCTTGCCAAAACCTCACGTAGACTCCCATTTGATCTTCGAAAGTAATGACAGGAAAACAGAGAGAATCCCCGCGACACCCTACCTGGCCGAATTCAGAGAGAGAAGCGAACGTCTACGTGAGGTTTTGGCAAGGAAAAACTCATTGGATAAACTTTTATATTTGAAGACTCCAGTAGACTCCAGTAGCCAGGTTTTTTAGCCTTGAAGCTGAAATATTTCCTGTCGACCGGACTTTCAGAGCGAGGGCGTAGGTTCGTGCTCAACTGAATTTTATCTGTGCAAGAAGAACACTCTTTCTTCCCCCCTCGCTCTGAGAGTCTGAATGCTGCCCTTTCCCTCCATCCTAGCGCCAATTTATGTTGGATTTTATCTCTGCAAGAAGAACTCTTTTTCCCCTCCCCCGCTCTGAGAGTCCGGATGGTAAGGAATCCCTGCGACACCCTACTTCAAATTCGGCCGTAAATCTTCGCGACACCCCAGTGGAAATTCACGACACCCTAGCTTTAAGGCGACGACACCCGTCGTTAGAACTGACACGGAGAGAATCCCCGACACCCCTATTCGGCCGAAAATCAATCGCGACACCCCAGTTGAAATCTCACGACACCCTAGCTCTAAGGAGACGACACCCGTGCTTAAAACTGACCACGGAGAGAATCCCAGCGACACCCTAGTTCGAATTCGGCCGTAAATCCTTCGCGACACCCCAGTTGAAATCCCACGACACCCTAGCTTTAGGGCGACGACACCCGTGCTTACAAATGACCACATAGAGAGTCCCCGGCGACACCCTATTCGAATTCGGCCGTAAATCCTTCGCGACACCCCGAAATTCACGACACCCTAGCTTTAAGGCAACGACACCCGTCGTTAGAACTGACACGGAGAGAATCCCGCGACACCCTAGTTCTAATTCGGCCGAAAATCAATCGCGACACCCCAGTTGAAATCTCACGACACCCTAGCTCTAAGGAGACGACACCCGTGCTTAAAACTGACCACGGAGATAATCCCAGCGACACCCTAGT